>JAHZMX010003036.1:0-10967 GCA_027743895.1 Seira musarum
ACGATTTGTGATTTTAATTTTTGTATCCGAAATTGTATACCTACAATGCATTGGGTTACACTGCTCCGAATCCAGATCGACACATACTCACAAAATCGACTATCGCGGTTATTTTTTTGTTTCGGCTAACGGATACGACGGACCTACTTTACCTTGTACTCCGCGACTGTCGTGTATGAATATATTCTAGCTAGCCTAATTTTCAGAGTTGATGTCGATCCTCATCCAAACAATTGCAAAATTCGATATTCAAATAAAAATTTAAAAATCACCCAGACATTTTCGCAGTGATTTGAAAAAAGATTCTGATGCAGAAAAAAATGCTGATCACGACGGTATTTCTGGTATATGTGATTAGGGGGGGCACTCGGGGCCCTTCCCTTGTAAGAAATTCCTTGGCACTATATTTTTTTCCTCAAGCGCATGCGCCGAAGTTTTACACCAATTGCATTTCTTGTTGAAATGCACTTCTATTTACGAATTATCAGACTTCGTCTGTCTTTTCAAAATTGGCGAGTCTGATCTGAAGTGATGACAGCTCTAACTATATAACGTAATCAAATCTTCGAAGGATACTACTACGCACTTATTATTTCACACTTGAATATATACGCACCTTTTTTGTTAATGAACGTGAAAAAAAAGGAATAGATATTTTTATGCAAAAATTATTTGAGACATGAGACATGTAAAAAAAGGATGAGTGGAGTGGAGCGACCTTGATAAAAATAAAAATTATCGAGTGCAAAAACAGAGAAAAAAAAAATATGAGAGCAATGCAACAGCAACAGTAATATGAAGGGTTACATTTCAGAAAATAGAAAATGTATGGCAGTCGAACAAGCGTATTAATTTACAGCTATGGTCATTGATGTCCACCACCGCAGAATAGAAAATTAAGGTTATGTTATGTTATACAAAAGGTGAAGACTAAGGTTGAGCTGAATGGAAATTGCTATAAAAAAAGGAGTTGGATTTTGAACTTGTAAATTTGATAATACTCATTTTATTATAGAATTTCCATTGAATGATTTTTTTACTCAAATTGAATTCATGTGTAGTATAGCTAATCAATTTAGAATGAGAATGACTATGCCAAAATTAAAATGATTTCAAAACGAGAAGTTAATTTCCGGCTAAGCTTTGCAAATTTAAGTAGTGACGCAAGTAGTGAAGCAAAATTTGGAAGTTTCATTTAGTGAGCTAAACGAATCATTTGAGTTACCTATATGAACCAAAACTCTTTTTTGTTTCAATTCAGCCAAAAGAACTCGAAAGTTCAGCCGGATGCCCAAAAGAAAGAGGAACTGTAACGTAACCATGACCTTTCAGAATTGAATTTGGAGTGACGGAAATAAGTTTAAAAAGTTTTGAAGAAGAAATATTCCGCAAATCTTTCTTAGGCGCCATAAGAATTGCAAAAGGAGGATCCAAATCACTCGTGAAATGATAAACAAGACCAAGGAGGATTTCCAGTACAAGCACAGTTACAATCTCCAGCAGAATGGCGGATAAGAAGACAATCGAAGAGAACGAAAGGCTAAAAAAGGAAGTTGCGGCGCTCAAAGAACGAGATAAAAAGAAGAGGGAACAACTGGAGAATACAATCCAAGCTGCGAATGAAACACTAGCAAAATTTCAAGAGAAGCTCCAAGCCCAAAAGGAGAAGACAAAAAACGCCCAAGAACAATGCTCCTCAAACATCTCCGAACGGGGTCAATGCATTCTGGAACACGAGCAAAAGACTTTAGCTCTCACAAATCAACTCGCCGATGATAATGCCACACTTCAGGAGAGAATCAAGCAATTGGAACACCAGTTGAAGCAATACAAGGACATGGATAATAAAACGAGGGGCATGATCGACGACATTGGCGACTTGCAGAAACGGACTCAGGACAGGGCAAAGGAATTGGAGGATCTTCAAAAATTACCGGAAACTTGTAAATTGAATGTTGATGAAGCTGAAGCAGGTGGGAGCAGAAAGTCAAGTTTGAAGGGGAAAGGTCCTGAAGTACCTGCTGAAGGCTCCGATGAGAAAGACGGAGAGGAGGATCAAGAATAATTGACTTAAGTCTATCCTTCTTACAGATACGTAGCTGGAATGGAATAAAATTTTTAAAGTAATTTTGATTTTGTTTTGCAGTAGGAAATCCTGGACAAAAATTGCTCAAGCATAAATACACCTGTCAAACTATTTTGATTGGCGAATTGTTCAACAATTTATCAAAAATGAATTAATTGTTTTCACTAAAAAAATTTATGGCTGTGTCACCTTCATCTTTTTTGGAATTCTTTTGATGCTTCATTCATTTCATGACTCATCATAAATGTATGACGGTGCGAGATTTTACATCAATAAAAATCAATGTCAAGTCAAGTGGGACTACTATGATCGCTAATGAATTAATCAATTATGCTATTTTTTTTAGATCAAAGATGGAAATCTTTTTATCGCCGTAACCATTCAAGACGAGACGCAATTATTATATTATGCCTTAATAAAGAAATAAATTACAGAAGATAACATACTAAATATAAAAAAATAGTTAAAAAAGATGAATTTAAGGTTAGATCAGACCAGCGCCGCGTAGGAGAGCGTGTATTTTCCCTTTCCCGATTTTATTCGTGTCCCAATCGCCTCCGATGATTTGTTCACCCTGAACTGGTAAACTTTCTTGGGCGAGGATTTGAGCGAGGTTTGCATTTCTAAAAGAAACAAGAAACATTTTAGTTTAATTTTTAGGAACATGGAACACATATTTGCATGATTTTTTTATGTCCGTTGTCCGTCTGTGCAAATCTAAAACGAGGTAATCTATCCCTTAAGGAAATATTTTGTCCATTTTTTTCTATAAAAAATATTTACTTTAAAGATTTCCTGAAGGCATTTTTTTACAAAAAAATATTTTGATTCATTTTCCCTTTCTTTTTTTCTTTTAATAAAAAATCCATTCTTTTTTTGCTGTCATCTCCCCGTCATCGTCATCATGATCATGTTTTACTTCTGCTCTAGTGATGAAGACAAATGTTTATCTCTTCAGGGGCAAAAGGAAAAAATGTCAAAAAATTAACAAAATGTTTATACATCGCATTTGTCATTATTCATCCAAAAAGTCCAAAACAAAACAATTTCGTCTACATTCCTTAAGGGTATTCAATGTATTCATTCAAAACAAACTTTAAAAATTCCAATGCAATCCAAATGATCTCAATAAATCAATAAAACTCTTTCATCTCCTCCTCCTCCCAAAAAAATATCGTAAGCAACATAAACATGCTTCTGTACAAAAAAGAAATGTGAACAATTTTAAAACATTATCAATGATCAATGTAGATCGCAGCGGGTGAGATTTTTTTTATTCTGTTTGACAAGGATAAAAAAAATATTTAGAGGTCTTTATCAGTTTTGTACTGTCCAAAATGTCTTCTTGTCTTGTCACTTTGCACTCTCCCGTTTTTTTTATCTCAAAATTTTTGCAATATATCTGCAATCGGTGCCCATGATCATGAAATCAAGTTAAAACTGCCAAACGCAAACAAAAGAAATTTATATTTTCGCAACATGTTTGAGTAAGGCACAGGAACACTCAATTTCCTTTGTTAAGTCATCAATAGGAATTTGCATGGTCAATAAGAAGTTTATTGTCCTGTCCTGTCCCTTGTTACGTACCCCATTAAGAAATGACATGGTCTGGTCACCATCAAATTCCAAACCGCAAATTCCTTCATGGGCTGGGCCCTTATGCTTATCTTTGGTTTCGTTTGGGGAAGGACAGGACAAGACACGCGAAATGTCGTTAGTTTTTCAAGTAATTATTGTTCTGAAAAAGAATGCGATTGCAATATGTCATGTGTCATGTCAAAGTGTGATTTCATCTTTAATTGCGAATTTTACAATTAGCCAAAACAAAATTAGCAAAAATGAATTTGGCAAACTTAAACAGGTCATTTTTATGATGAATCAAAAAATAGAAAAATGAATTTGTTTATATTTGTAAAACCTCGACTTGACCTCGACATTTTTTTTATTTGCATTTAAATTTATACATAAATAATAAATTATGGCACATTTTCTGAAGAAATTTTTTGCTAATTAATTTACCTGTAAAATTTATTCCTCAAAGTATCCGGTAATCCATCCTCATATTCCGATGTTTCAACAACCGCCGCATTCGGAAGCAACTTTTGGGACTGGAACCGTTCCGCCCCAAATACTTGGGTTTGGTATGCGGTAACTTGCTCCTGATCTCTCAAGAGATTATCAACTTGGAAGGATGCTGGTCCAGATTCCGATGGAGAATTTAATGTTTGGCTACCCACACGTGATGTGATTTGCGTTGATTGTTGAGCATCCAATTGTTGCAATTGTAATTGAGATGATGGGGGGAAGTAGTATTGTTGTTGGGGGTATTGTTGGTGGTAAATTTGATGTTGGTGGGCTTGAGTCACGTATTGTTGTGGTTCCTGCGCCTGCGCCACGTATTGTTGGGGTTGTTCAATGTAGGAAGGGGCTGCCTCCACAAATTGCTGCTGTGGTTGGGTCTTGGGGAAGCTCACTGGTTGGATGGGACTAGCAGCGCCAAGATTAAAATGTGAAATAGCGATACCTTCAAATCCAGCGGGTATGAGACGGGGCAATGTGCTACGGGAAAAAGAAAAAAATGCCCTTCGCCTTAGCCCAATTTTCATTTTTTAAATTGCTAAATAGGGAGAATGCGATAATGAAAACTATAAAAACTATCATCGACCATTGATTACCAATTTTCCCTCTCGATATTACGATTTATTGCTATATTCCAATGTATCTCATTAAAAAGCGTTCGAAGTTTGAAAGAATCTCTCCGGCTATTGTAATTTGTAATTGAGAAGGTAATAAAAGTGTCATCGGAAGGAAAAAAGAATGAAACTTGAAAAATATAACCGCTTTAGCATTGAATAAAATCAAATAAATACTTTACGTATTTGTTCAGAAAAAAATTGCCTTGCAGTTAAGTAAGTCATCATCATCATCAATTTAAAAAAAAAACTATCCAATTATCACCATCACCGACCAACCGATCACATTCTCCGCAGGCACGCATTCCGATCTTTTGAATTCGCAAGTTTGACTTTGACAATTTTTTTTTCAAAAGTGATTTGAAGAGGATCACTGAATAAAAAAAGACATGTAATCAAGGGAAGTCGTAGCCGAAGTAGAACCGAGACGAAAGGAGCAACATCTTTCATCCCTTCTAATGAGGGGGAGTGAACACTAAGCACATTCAGGCAGAATGTGGAAGATGTGTAGGTATTCTTGAATTTTTGTCGTGTCACGGTTCATCGTTTTCATTAAAAAAGGCCGATTGCCAAGCGCAAGCCAAGAGAAATTGATGTGACGAGTAGTGGAGCTATATAGTTTTCAATAGACTATTACCATTACCTACTTTAATTTTAGATTTTCAAATTAAGAAAAAATGATAAAAAGGAAGATGAAGACGACGACGCGATATTTTTGTCAAGGTTGAAGTTAAAAATGCATTTCAAGATTGCATTCCTGTTTTCATAAAAATTCAATTCAAATTGTCTGGGGCAAAAATTTTTGAAGAGGAACAAAAAAATTTTTCATGGTCCTAAAGTACTTTCTTTTCTAATTTTTTTTAAATTTTGAGCTATTTTAGTCTTAATTTGCCCCAGAAAAGAGAAGAAGAGGGATTTTGATATTATCAAATTTTTAATTTGTTTTTGGAAAATTCGCTTACTTGTAATACTTGGACCTCACAGTAGGTCTACTATTGGGACCTGGAGGAGCACCAGATTTCACCAAAACTGGGCCACGAGCTGAAAAAGAAGAAAAAAAAGAAATAATCATTTTTTCTTCACAATCCACATCGTAATAATAATGTCACATGAGTCACATCACATCTATTTGATACAAATCTAATCATAAATCATCTATTTTTGGGTGCATCAGATCAGATCTGATAAAAAAATGATGACGTCTTTTTTAAGGGGTCGTTCATAAAACATGTAACGCTAAAACACTGATTTGTAACCAAATTTGAATTTGATTGAATCTTTAAATTAAAACATCAATTTTTTTTGTTACGTAGTTTATGGACAACCCCTTATAAAATGGAAGCTGATACGACAGACGACAAAAACGAAACGAGCCATCGTATCATGCCACGATTATGACAAAAATCCAATTCAGTTCATTGTCCCAAAACGGTCGCAAAATAAAAAAGGGCTCATATTTATCTTTCTTTCCCATTATGATTATATTATCATTCAATTTCAGTCAGAGTCATGATCATCTTGATAAAAAAAAGACTCATTGTCAGTTTAAATGTATATTTTTTGGGGGTGCATGCGTGACACCAAAAAAATAAATTCATTTTGAAAATGAAAATATCATACTCCAAATCATTTTTCTTTTGCCTCTCATTCTCGCTTTTGCTTCTTATCTTCTTGGGTGCATGAAATTATTACACTTTGTTTGTTTTCATGAAGCTTTTGTTGTTTAAAAATAAGTGATATCTCGATCTCGAATTTCGAAAAAAACGGACAATTAAAAAAAAAATTTAGGGAGAAGATAATTAATTACGTAATAAAGATGAATAGTGGAAAGGAGAGATTAGTACTGACTTCTGAAATTAATTTAGACGAAGACAAATTTTATTAAGAAAAGGATGTTTTAACTGACTAGAATGGACGGTTTTAGCTCACTTGAATGAAATATTTAAAATGGCAAAATTTTTCTTCGAGTTTTAATTTAATTTCATTTAAATTAGCTAAACCATTCATTTTGTACGCCAAACATTCCATTTCAGTTACCTAAAAGTACCCCCAAGTTATTTCAGAATCGTGCGAGAATCTAAAAATCGTTTACTTTTTCAGATAAGATTTTGAAATCTTTTAGATTTTATTTTTGGCATGCGAATTTGCAAATTAAATATTTTTTTGTGGCTCAGTATTTCCCACGGTCATCATCATCTCAGCAGAGTCAAGTTAAGTATATTATGGTCATGTTATGTCATTTTATTTAATTTAATGTACACAAATTCGACACTTTTTCATGATAAATATTTTTATCATCGATTTGCAAATTTTTTTATTTAACATAAACAAATAAAAAGTAAAAATTGAAAGTGTGAATATAAAATTGTTCACGCGCAGCAAGAATTCCTTTTTCTAAAATTCTTGAATAATTTATGACACGTGTTGCGATGTAATATCAGATCGTGCAATTTAAAACTTAATGTCTTGTCTTGTCACATATTTTTTTTAAATTGAATTTTTACAAAGTCGCGAAATATCAGAATTTGCAAATCATATCATTATCATGACCAGACATCTAATAATTTGCATGAGATTTAGGGATCATCTTCAGCAATTTTTAATTCAAAATATTCATTTCTCCACTCACATGTCCCAATAAAGAATCCATCCTGGAGTATTGGAATCCCACCGGAAACATAGCTATCAATCTCCTTCAACTCATCCAGCGTTGTATCCCTATGCTGATATGTAACCGTANTGCAATCATATCATTATCATGACCAGACATCTAATAATTTGCATTAGATTTAGGGACCATCTTCAACAATTTTTAATTCAAAATATTCATTTCTCCACTCACATGTCCCAATAAAGAATCCATCCTGGAGTATAGGAATCCCACCGGAAACATAGCTATCAATCTCCTTCAACTCATCCAGCGTTGTATCCCTATGCTGATATGTAACCGTACCTGCATAACTCACTTGCACTACCACAACCACCAAAATTATCACAACCGAAAATAACGATCTCACTTTTGCCATTTTAAAAAAAATATTTCCGGTTTCCGGTTTTGTCTCTCAAAATCAAAAAAATTCCCTTCCGAACTAAAAATAAATCAATTACACTTTTACAACTTCACATGCAACCACAATCAATTTCCTGTTCACAGAAGGAATCTATTTAGCACAAACTTTACAACTGAGAGAAAAACTGTGAATAAAATTCCTTCACTCAAATCAAAAAGTCTCAATTTCCCTTTTTTTATCTCTTTTCCGCAATTTTATATTGCATAATATATATTTTCAGTAATTTACAATTTGCAATCGTTTTATCGGACAAAAAGAGTTTTTTTTTAATGTGGAGGAATGTCGAGTGAAACAAGCATGTAATTGTAATTGTGATAATTTGATAAAGCCGAGATAGATAGAGAGCCACACAGTCCGTCCGTACGTGAAGTATTTGAGGAGACTACAAGCTAAAGTGAGAGTTTCTTCGTTTGGTCACTTTTGCTCATAACGACTGAAGAGTTACGGTTACGATTACAGTTATGGTTATTGCTTGGCTTGAGTGTTTGTGGGAGCTGCATAACCAAAACCAATCCAAATCCACCTATTTTGCAAAGCTAAAGGCACGCGTAAAAAAAATGAAGAAGAATCAGAATCGCAAATCGCGAAACGTATTTTGAGAGGTTCTCACCCCTTCAGAAAATACTCTGGGAATACAGGAGCAAGAGAGGTGAACACCAGCTTTAAATATGAACACAAAAAATATATTTATGTGGACAAGGGCAGCTAAAAAAATATATAAAATGCTTTCGTGTTTTGTGTTGTCTTCTTCTGACGACCGACCTTCGTCCCCATTTAAGTTTTTTATTAGGAAGACTGATCGAGATCGAGAAATTGAGAAGTTCTGTTTTTAAGTCTTCCTTTGTCATGTGATGTGCTCAATAAACAAATCATTTTCTGTTGAACACAAAAAGCATATATATGACCGTTACACTTACCGTTGCGGTATTGTTTCTGTTACAGTTTGGACATAACATGACATAGGTATTCTAAATTGGGAGACACGCAAACAAGTTGGAAAAAGTATTTTAGGTAGCCTTATCGTTTCATTAAAAGTAAATTGGTTGGGAAGAATGGAAGATATGGAGCGTTTTGTATATGCTTTGAAGTTACTTAAGTTATCGTAATTCTATGATAATTATATCAATTTTCTACAAAAATGAAACAGACCAGACGAGTATTACGTAGTTTTATTCCTGAATAGTTTGAATTGTATATTGAATAGCTTTACAGGAAAAAATTTTTTATAAGGGCTATCGAGAATTAAAATTTATATTTTTTAGATGAACCGTATTATAAGGGATGCCGTATTACCGGGATCTAACTTTAACTTGTGACCGGAAGAATAAGTGTGAAACCGATAGGACCGGTTTGGGGCGAAATGAGACATTTCCCTTTTCATTCCTCTTATTTTTCCGCAATTTTGCTTTGATACATCAAATTGGTAATTATACCTATGACCGTTATATCAAGTCCATATCTAAAAGTGTGGGTATCATCATCATTTTTGTAATTGGTAAAAATGAAGTATAAAAGTAGCGTTAACAATTCTTCACTTCACTCCACTCAACACCTGTCAAAGTACAAAGGAAGAGAACAATGGAGAATCTAAATGTGTTTGGAAGTGGAAGGAAAACATTTATTTTTAAACTTGAAAAAAATAGCCAAAGTCATGTCATAAGTATTTTTCATGTCATGTACTTTGCGAGTACATAGGAATGTGGTGTGGATATGATGGTCAATTGAATAGTCATTTTTTGATTTTGATGGGATGAACAGTTAGAACACGACACACCCGATGAGCAAACACTTACTTATACGAGCGCAAGGTGTCAACTGACAAATATTTTTCTTTTGTAAGGAAAGCAGTATTAAACTGTCATCGGCTATCGACAATCGACACATCATAATATCATATGCATACCTTCACACTACTTATTATTGACATGTCTCTTGTCTTGTAATAATTTGAATAATTTATTTCCCTTCCTAAATGATATGCAACTTTATTTATTCTCAAAAGAAAATAGACATCTGTCGTAAGGGATATCTGTGGAGAGTAGGGGATCTGATGTGCGAATTCTTGGATTGCGTAGCGTAGGAGTCTGATTAAAAACATGAAAAATCCCGCAGTGATATTGATGCCTAATTGACTTCTGATGGTAATTTTAAGTCCAGACATGTCAAATTACCCCAGACTTTAACAAAATCTTGAAAAGTGCTGGAATTAAGGGAATTTTCCAGCGTTTTTAGAATTTGTTTCCAAGAAGAATAGATTTTTTCCCCGGAGAATTGTCCTAAAGCGGGAAATTTGATTATTTGAACTTTGCATTATTTCATAATCAACCATTGAGTAAAATACATCTCAAGTGACCCCAAATTAAATTTTAGACATTTTCCCCATTTTCCCATTCATTTTGATGGACAGGAAATTTGAAAGCCCTGGTATTTACCGGTATTTTCCACAAATTCATTTTTCCCATTTTCCCAGTCATTTTGATGGACAGGAAATTTGAAAGTGCTGGTATTTACCGGTATTTTCCACAAATTCATTTTCCCCCTTTTCCCAGACAATTTGATGGGCAGGAAATTTAAAAGTCCTGGTATTTACCGGTATTTTCCACAAAATCATTTTTTCCCACAAAAAACTTAAGCAATGGAATACCTAAGTCCTCACACTTCCGATTTTTTATCCGTTTGACAAATTACAAATTACAGCTTAAGCTTCAGCGGCTCGAAAATTTCTTGAGGGAAAACAATGAATATAATCTCAATGAATATTAAATGAGCTGTTTAATTCATCTCTCATGTTTTTTTGTCGATTTTCTCCCAAGATTTTTATTTTAGGTCAAACGAAGTCAGTCAGGACTCAGACTGACTGGCTTGGCTTGTAGGTCGTCTCCTCAGCAAGTGTAATGCAATGTGCTAATTTGTTGATGCATTATGATAATCTGATATGAACTTTTAAGCCTTCTCATGACATAACATAACTTTTAAGTCAATTTGTTCAATTGCAACTGCAACGTCCGGCGGCGTTATGTAATGCAAAAAATCTATATGCCCGACGGGAAATTACCATATTTGGTAAATCACACATGTCATGTCAGTTAAGTTTTTAATAATGTCAATGCTTCATCC
>JAHZMX010003037.1:0-10216 GCA_027743895.1 Seira musarum
GTTTTGTGGTTTTGGTTTCAAATACCTTGAGACTTTAAAACCTCAAAATCTCCAACCGCTGCGCTGTTGCTGTTCCAGCTTCAGGCTAGAAAGGCTGTAATAATTCTGGACTGGTGGGACTTGGACTTTCCTTTGACTAGGACTATGATAGCGGAGGAATCTAATAAAGAATGAATGAAGCGATTTTAAATGGAATTTTGGATTTAGGTAGCGCCAAGCCCAGGTGAGAAGCTGAAGGGGTTGTTTTGAAAATGAAAATTACGAAAATTATCGTTTCTGGTCCGCGCAATATAATTTTACTCAGGTACTGATAAATTCGCATTTATGTTGCGTAATCAAAACTGCAAATAACAAATTCAATAGAAAAAAAAAATGAACGAAATTACCCAGAAACAGTATTTGCTTAACATGTAGGAATAGACACTTTTCGTGTGCATTTCATATTTTTTTGATGAACACAATGGAATGTGTTGTGTTGAGAAAAAAGAAAATGCGTATGCAAATTAAACCCATTTTTATCACATTTTGCCACAGGTTAAAATCATAAAAAATTAGATACTGTATTTTGCAATTTACATTTAGATTATGGAAATGTGGTCGAGATGAGTGTTGTCTGTACTTACACCATATAGCTATTTATCTTCATCATTTTCCTCTTCTTTTCTTTTTTTTGAATGGAATACTTTGGAAAAAGTACTTTATGGTAAAAGGCGAAGGAAAAAGATTAAGACTCAAATTACTTTCCCGCCTTTTGTAGAAAATTGGGATAGAAATTACGTATTTTTAGAATTTCACTCCAAAAGATTCGACATTTCAAAGAGCAGACCAGCAGAAATATGTATGCAAATTGTTAAAATTACAAAATGATTTTTTCGGCTCGATTTATTTTTACCTCGCTTGTAGAACCATCATCATTATATTTTCTACGTCATTTGGAAAATGGATTATGAAATGACTCGACTCAAGAAGGAGTCGGGTTGGGGACAATTTTTTCTAAAAGAATATGTAATGCTTATGCTCATAAGCAAAGAAACCCAAAAGCGTAAATTACACATATTTAAGAAGGCATTTTTGATGAGGAAAGAATATTTTTGTAATAATGTCTCAGACGAGCAAAATCAAATTAGGAATAATTTGCACTAAAGCAAGCACAATTTTCCAAAAGGAATATAATTTCAATAATTTCACAAGTTTTTTTTCATTGAAAAACGTTTTAACCGCCCGCCGCCGCTGACCGTTTAATTTTTTTTTTGAATCAGCTTTTAAAAAGTTTTCGAATGAGGTACCACATGCCATATGTTACACTGAAAAATATTTTTAACGGCTTCCTGCCGTTTACCGTTAAAAAATTTCGAAATTCTAAACACGCTGTTTCACTCAGTTTTCTGAGCTTTCGATTGAGCTATTAAAAAAACATATGCTGTCATTTGAAAAAAATTTTGACCGTTGACCCTGCCGTTAATACTTGACCTAAAATTCTGAAAAGAAATAGGAGTCGTCCTCAGTATGCAAGGAACCTTAATTCCAAATTTGAGGTCAGTCGGTGACCTCTTTCGAAATTGCAATAATTTTTTTAAAAAATTCAATACAAAAGCAATAGTTAAAATTTGGGTTGCTCTGAACATGTAAATCAAACATGAAATCTGCCTACTTCGTATTTACTTGTACCCGTTCCACTTTACTTCATTGTAAGTGAATGCACTCACAATTCTCCAGTCAAAATCACAATCATGATCATGTCGGTTCACTAACTTTCACATCCTTGCGTTGCGCTTGCTTCCCTTGAAATGCACCATGATGATGATGATGATGATGAGAAGAATATTTTTGATGGCATAAGAACCAGGACCAGTGCCAATGAAAAGTAGCAGTGAAGAAAAAAAGTTCTTTCCGTGAAGTGAAAGCACATGGAAAAAAACATTATGGAAATTTTTTCACAGGAAAAGAGGAAATTGTGCATGTAATGTGCACTTAAGAACAATATAAAAAAAGAAGATGTTCAGTTGAGTTGTGAAAATTTCTGTTCCTTTTCCACTCACTCCGGAGGGAGAAAATGAAAAGGAAGCAACGTGTGTGGATGTGAAGAAAGAAATATGTGCAAGTGGAATAGGAAATGTGTCATCCTAAACTTATGTAACTTGAGGCATAAGGCGCGGGTTATGTTACGCATTCCAGGCAGGGCAGGGTAGGATTTTAGGGGGCAGTCATATATTACGTCACGAGAAAATTAGGCTGGAATGGAATGCGTGAAGTGAACTACTTTGTTCGTATGGCGAATATTTAAAGTAACGTAATTCATGAATGATCCCTTCTTTTCTCAGGACGGAAGGAAACAGGTGACCTGCGGGTAAGACATTCAAAACGACCTAAATGATTCGTAAAACATATTTTTATGAACCTTCCTTCCTTTTCTAAGAAAAAGAAGGCGTTCGAATTTGCAATGGAGTTGTGAGTTCTCCTTTTGGAGAAAATTAAGCTACTTTTCCTTCCTTCAGGCACAGACTAGACTTGCTCGGTTCGGTTCTTTTTATTCGGCAACTAAACCAACCTAAGCTAAGCCAGAACTTTAGTACAAGAATCCCTGAGGCTGGATCTGGATTCCTCCTCTTCGTTTTTTTTTTTGTGTATTGCATTATTTCGTCTTAATTCCTTTTTTAGTCAATTTCCCAACTAAAGAGCTCTTCCTCCGAGATAAACTTTTTCCCGCCATCTCCATCCGAGAAGAGTGGGATGGGTTGGGATGTAGAAAGGCTTTGAAAAGTTCCTTTTTATGATTCACTCGCGGAAACAGAAAAAAACTGCTAATTCCCCAAAGCCTTTGGGGAAAGCTGAACATTTCTGGAAAACCTGAACTGCTTCATCTTCCGTCTTGCCTTCCAGTGATTCCAAAGAAGAAGAAGTGCTAAAATACTCCCATGAACTTCGTTTTCCTATCATCCCGACCGACCGAGTGTATCAAGTTTTTATGAACGAAAGGTAGTTGTAGTTGTAGTTCAAATGGATATTTTATAGTACGGCTAATTTCTTTCTGGACAGGTTGGGCTGGGTCTTCTATAAAATTAAATTGAGATTGGATTCAGTTAGGTTGAGCCAAGCTCACCAACTTTTTTTTGTGGCCTCCACCTGGCCAAGCAATTAATTAGTTATTTTAGGGGCAGAGCAACACCGAAAACCGCTATAGGGGCCGTTCATTAAGAACGTTTTCAAAAATGGACTTCCCAAAAATTTTGAAATACTCGTTAGTATTTAAATAGTGAACGTACTTTATGAACGACCCCAACAGATACCATTTCACCTGAGGTTTTTTTCATCCTCTTGAACTGACGATGACACTAAAAAGAAGATGTCCCCATTTCTCTATCCCAAAATACTCTGCCAATTAAGGAGGAAAATACCCAACGTATTTGTTTGTGAAGCCTATTACTTACATACTTAATGGTGGCCTTGGGATGGGTTTGGAGTTGAACGATAGGAGGATGTAGACCAGACGGCTTTGCAAAGTAAAAATAAACTCAAGTAACTTCAGATCAAGCCAAAGCCAGTGATTGCGATTGTGAGCATTAAAAATTATTTATTGGGAAGTAAAAAGCTGAAACGAGTTTGTACTTCGTTTAAGCCCCGCGAAAAACTTTTTTCCCTTTTACATAAGCAGAATTAAAGGGAAAATCTCTTCTGTTCTGTTAGTTTTCCTTCTGTTTACTTAAGAGGACATACGTTACTGAAGAGGACTTTTTTGGAGGAAAAAGTAGTCGCAAAGGGCCCACTCCTTCTTTAGATGTTCAAAAGAAAAAAAATTGCTTTGACGAACATGCACAACAAAATTTAATGGGCTGAAGTTACGGCATCGCTGACTGACACGAATTTAATAAGCAGCACTCGAAAGACTAAAAAATCGATTTTTTGAATATGAATTTTCGTTTGCAATTTTGATTTTGTATCTAGAATTTGACCGGAAACGATATGCCCTAATTCTAATCCTTTGAACACTTTTCTTCTGGTTTGGTTTGGTCTTGGTCTGAGCAAGAATAATAATAATCGTTACGAGTAAAAAACCTACATAAAAAAACTACGTAATGGGGAAAAAAGAAGAAGGGAAAAAAAAACTTTTCAAATATTAAGTTTTCCATCGCATCGTTTTCTTTTGATGAGGAAGTTTTTCCCTCGGTTGATGGGGAAAAGGCGAGTTTTTTGCGACTTGAGTTAAGAGTTGTGAGATTATGAAGCCATTAGAAAACTTATGGCTCCTTCCAAGAAGTTAAATGGAGGGCCCATAGGGAAAAAAAAGAAGGAGGAACGTAAACTACGAAAAAA
Organism: Seira musarum; assembly: GCA_027743895.1. NCBI lineage: Eukaryota > Metazoa > Arthropoda > Collembola > Entomobryomorpha > Entomobryidae > Seira > Seira musarum. The sequence continues at coordinate 4,312 of JAHZMX010003037.1, forward strand.
AATATGAGGAATGGGAAGAAATTACAGTGAAACCTCTATACAGACGACAACTCTCATAAATTTACAGTTGGACACACAGACGGACAGACAGACATGTCAAAATCAATACTCAACCAATATCTCAGCTACGTAATAAAATTAGTGACAAATATTTTGCTTTCTTCCTGATTTAATGAATTTACAGAATAATTGGAAGCTCTTTTGGTGTTCATGTGTAGAGAAGTTCGATTGTATTTGATGAAGGAAGGAATTACTCCTGGTAACACGAATTAATCTGTATGTAAAAAAACGAAATAGGAAAATGGAAGGCAAATAGAAAAAAAATATGGAGATTAATGAAGCGTGCGTGTATGAGCAAGAAAAAAAGCGGTGAAGTGAAAGGAATAAAGAAATGCATTTTCTCTATCTGAAGTTTATTTCTCAAGAAGAAGAAGAAAAAAAAATTAAGCCCGTGGGAAAACGAAATAGGAATGAAAGGAATGGAATGGAGGAAGACTATTGAAAGGCTTTGTGTTTTCAAATCGAATTTAAATTGTTTAATGCGTCGAATCAAGTGAGAGAATGAACGATGACGAAAGTGAATAAATATTCATAGTTTAAGGGGACCATCCATATAATACGTTGAGGAGAAAATGGAAAATTATTCTGTCTTTAAAAAATTTAATTTTTTGAGGTAAGAAATGGATGTTCCCATCAACTCATTTCGTACGTCCTCGTAATTTGGATTGGATTTTATTTTATCAAAAAAAGAAAAGCACTTTAGTCTCAGAATAATGAACTACCTTTGGCATTTTATTGGATTCCATCCCATTTCCCCTTAATTTGCCATTATGCATTCGTAATCGTATTCCATCTAAGTCATTCATTGGAAAGGAAATAAAATGACATAATAGGAATCTTCGAGTGTTCCTGATTGATATGATAGAATGCTGATGATGATGATGGAATGAAATTGAAGATTATTTAAGCTGCACTCAACTCAAACTCAACAACTCGACTCATTCAAAAAAAAAATTGCGACGAGTGAGTGAATGAATGAATGACGCCAGTAAAATAATGACGTTTAGAAGTGATAACATTTTCTGGATTTGTCAGAAATGCCAGGAAGAACAGAGGTAGCAATGGACATTAACGGTTTCAGCAAGATGCAAAAAATAACTGGAACGACTCAACTGTCAAAAATTAAATTGTCCGGTAAACCCCCACACAAGCTTGGGTAGTTTTCGCATCTCTGAAAAAAAGCTCATTTCCGCATCAAAAGCTTTGCTTCTTTTATACCATTTCCCAATCAATTTGAGTTAAGATATTTCTGAGAAAAAATGTATGAATATCCATTTTCTTTATTACTGCAAAATTATTTCTATTTTTGGAATAGACGTAAGTGCTAAATTTGGACTTTTGATCGATTTACAAATATTATAAGCCTGAGGGTCACTTCAACCGTTGAAATGATTAATTTTGTTTGTTCGTTTCGTAATCGAATGGACGAAAAACAACTGAAATGCCTCCTGGCAGTGTAAAAAACGCGTCATAAAAAAGCATAACATCAACAAATTAAATTACTCAATAATTCTAATTTTGTTCTGTTTGATTATAAAATATTGAGAAAAATAACTTACGTCACTTTAATTCTGTAAAAGAATTCCTAAAAACTTCAACTGGCAGAATGCATTTAAACCGCTAACACCAAAAGTGAGTGTCTCATGGCTTTCTAGCATCCTTCTGATAAGAAACGGCAATAACTTGTGAAAACGACCGTGTCGTAGTTCTACTCGCGGTCTAATCTGGTCGAGGATTTTTTTTCGTTGCATAAGCGAAAAAATATCCAATGCGATTTCAAGTTCTATCACATCACATCTCCTGCGTCGCAAAATTCTTTCAGCTAATATAGATATTTCCATGTCCGTCCGTCTGTCTGTATTTGTTCTAGATAAATATTTAGATATATATTGTAAATTGAACCGGAAATAGGAGACAAACCTGTACAATTTTTTTTTGAGGGGGGATTGCTCCCGTTTCAAAGACATCGTCAAAGTCTGAAGCTTTTTCATATGAATGCACACATAATTATTTTTGTTTTTTTTTTCAGCTACATTCCCTCTAGAATAATTTAAGTGCTTTTATTTTTTTCTCGCACTTCAAACTTACGCTTACGCACTACACTTTCCGGAGGATTTTTCAGCAAGAAAAAAAACACGGACATTTAGAAACGCGACGAGAACTGCACTGCAACTGTAGGAGTAACACGACAGATTTAATTTAAATTGAAGTGTGATATGGGATACGATAGGATTCACGAATTTACGAAAGGAAACATGAACAACCGAAACGATAGCGAACCACTTGAAAAAAAAATAGAATGGAGTGGTGTGTGTTCCTTCCTAGTCGGGAACGGCAAAGTCGTTACGTTATTATTGCATTAGACAGACACTACAACGACAACGACAAGACACAAACCACGAGATAGAATTCGATACACTTTTTTATCCCTATCTCTATCAGATCAAGTTACGCTCGTCTTTTCGAACTCGAAGAACAAGTTTTCCTCTTTTCTTTTTTAACGGAACCTTAAACCAATTTATTTCATGGTTTTGACTTTGGCTTTTGGAAAAAAAGTGCGAAGGAAGGTAAAACGTGTCACGTTCCTTCTTGAAAGGGATTACCTTCTGAAGAGATAAGGATGTGGACACTGGAATGGGAAATAAAAATTTGTGGAAAAAACGGAAAAAGTTGTCGGATTGGATACAAAAAAAAAAAATATCTTAAATGGGTTTCACACGTGCACGTGTTACAGTTGCAGTGACAAGAAAAAAAAAAGACTGAATAATTTTGTTTTGTGGAATTTATTTACACCTAAATTTTCGAAGACGAAGGACACGACACGAATTTTGGATTTCTTTTTGGCGTTCGATATAATTTATTTGCAATGAACATAACGCATTTGAAACAATAAAGAATTGTCTGATAAAGTGGAATTAAATGGTTACACCGGAAGTGGAATTTTGTTCGTTAGAAAATGTGATGGAATTGATGTGTTGTGTGCTTTGGACTTATAATATAACCACAGTTTAATCCGATTTTCTTTCAATTGAATGCATAAAGCAAACTAAACTTCAAAGCTTAAATCTCTGGAATTCTACTGCAATGCAATCACAATCCATTTTCATATTATGCTCATTTCCGTTTTCAAGTTTAAGTTTAGCCGAGCCAAGCTCGAGCCTGATGAATGAGCAACAGAAGAAGAAAGAAAATAGTCAGCACGAGTCGGAATGGAATCTGAGAAAGTTTTTTCCGGGAAACAATATGTCTACGACCTAACCTACGTGTGATGAAAAGCCCGATTCTGACAAAGAACAAGAATGGCATATAACTTGGGATTTTGTGCTGAAAATCCTGAAAACTTAGACCAAACTGAAATGAAGGCACGCACTGTACCCTACCCGTACGCAATTTCACAAAATCTGTCAACTTTGTCCAGAAAAAAAATCCAGACCAGGCCTTTGTTTTGTATTGTCCTGGAGTACAACTACCTTCACGTTTTCCAAGGACTCTTCAGCCGTGCGTACTACACATTTTGGATCTGAATATTTTTTTTGTATTGAAATGTGCAAAAGCAAAATGTCGTACTCGTAGTCGTGATTGCATCTGTTTTGCCTTCACTTTCACAAATGAATTCTTTTTTTTTTTTTTTTTTTTTGAAGTCCCCCGGATTCGGATGTTCATGTCTGTGCATCCTATTCAAATTCAGATGTGATGACGGCATGACGGAAGGGCGCTTCACTCTTTTTAAAAGAGAGATTTTCAGCTTGTCCTGGTCCTGGAATGAAACTGGAAGGCTGGAAGCCTTTTTTTCTTCGTGTGTGTGTACACTGCAAACAAAAACTGTCTCATGGAATGGAATGAAACTTCAGAGAAAGGGAAACTAAAAGCGAGAGAGTTGGTCCTTTTTTTTGCATACCAAACCAATGCTAAATGGAAATGTAGAAGTAGAACTCATCCTTCCTCTTCCTGTTTCATTTTTTGGATCATGGTATGGTTATGTTATGGTAATCATAATCATTCGATAAAGGAATTCTTTACGAATCGTCAGTCCCGAAAATGTTTTTTGCGTACTTCAGTTCTGTAGAAAAGGTAAGAACTTTCATTGTCACCAGAAAAAATCATGTCTGGAACCTCCAGAAGCATTGGAGCAACGACTTCATTTTAAAAACTGTTTAGAAATTATTTTTTCATTTTTTTTTTCATTTGGACATGCAAACCATACAATTTTTGTTTTGAAGCACCGGATTTTTTGTTACAAATTCTGCATTACGGCATACATAAGGTGCGGAAGATAATTATAAGACCACCTATTTCCGTAGTACAAATTGTTTCCTTTCTAAAAAGACGTAACTTTTATTAATTGCTTTGAATTTTGGCGAAACATACGAACTTTTAACGCTCTTGCAAAATCCGGCGATTACCCATTCGTCTGAAAAAGTTGGAAAGAAGTAGCAGTGGTCTTATAATTATTTTCCGTACCTTATACACATTTTAAAACTTTTCATTAAGGTCGGATGTAATATAGAGACGTGACTGTGACTGATTCCTTTTTTCCAGATGGGACACATCCCATTCTATTTTAACTAAAAAAAGTGGCACTTTTCTCCTTTTCCCAGTCAAGTCAAGCCAACCAAGCAGAGCCACTCAACCTACATGTTTTTCCTACCAAACCAGAACCAGTTTCGTAGAAAAAGGAAAGTAAGAACAGTGGAATTTCATTTTGCACTACAAACAGAAGCACTACCAAACCAAACCACCTACATCTATCTATCTTACGCATACAAAATTCTGGAAACTCTAAAAACTCTTCTCCAGCAAGAGTACTAAATTCTCATGAAAAAATGTTGAGGATTTTCTAAAGGATCGGATCCAAGCATTCAAGTAGTTTTTTCTGCATTGCACATTACATTACATTCTCGTTTTGCAAAATGCATGAAAGTAACATCATATCAGCATCATCGGCATAGCTGAAGGCTCTGGAAAAACTTTTTGTCTACTTTTCTTCCAGCTACATAGCTGGCGGGAGTAAAATTGCAGTGAAAAGTGAACTGAACTACCGAAGTAATAGTAATGACTTTGCTAATGCTAAATATAAATGTTCAAGTATTTTTTTATGCATGGATAGTGATGCCCTAGATTTTCTATACAATCACAATTACAAAAAAAAGTTGAACCTTCCCGGAAGGAAGGATGATGATAACGATGACTATGACTATTATGGAAAAGGGAAGGGAAACTGGAGACACTTTTCGTTCTAGAAAAAAACTTTTTTGTTTGTCCTTCTACTTTCCTCTCACTCGGGCTTTTTGTCCCAGTTAAAATATTTCTAAAAAGTTTTTGCTCGTGATTTTGCAAGAAAAAATGGCATGGTCTGGAATGGGGTTTGATACATCGGCTGGACCTTATTTAAATCCATTGTAAAATGTACAAAAAAATCCAAATATTTATTGAACGTTCCTTATTCGAAGAGACAGGTGCACGCACAACCAAAGTTATGTTATGTTCAATGAGATCAACGACCAAAAGCCAGACCAGACCAGGGACACATTCCATTGTACCGAAGAAGAGCCTGCAACTGTGAAAATGTTGAAAGCCGACTCGGCTCGGGCTATGAATCCGGATAGGGATAGGGATAGGTTGTGTCTTGTCTTGTCAGTTGACGCTTGATTTATGTCACCGGGTCCCGAGTTTAACGCTGAACATGAGACGTTTTGAAGGATGGTGAGTTGTGAGTCCTGAGTTGCGAGTTTTGTGAAAAGAAAAATGCTGATGCGCCACTATTTACTCCTTTCTTTTCTACAAATACTCCCCAACAAAAATGTATTGGTATGTGGAACCATAGGACTATAGCATACCACAGGAG
>JAHZMX010003040.1:0-17962 GCA_027743895.1 Seira musarum
ATAGTAGTAAGCTCCGTTAACAGCGTAATAATGAATGAGTTAAAATTCAAGTAAAAAAAAATACCTGGCATTCCATTTGACTTATTATCAATTGCAAGCATACAAATTGATGTTCGGACTGTACAGTTTTAGAAAATCTGATATTACACAAATTATTTGGCCGTAGATTATCAGGAAACAGTAAACCCTGCAAAAGTAAAATGTACCTAATCATTTCCAGTATCTTCGGTTAGGGTTAATTGGGAAGCTCAGGGAACATTATGAAAATTCACACTACACCGCGGTTTATTTAATTGTTTTTCGGGTTTTAAACAACCATATTGATTGAAATAAGTATTAATAATATGGATAATTTTTTGGATGTTTACTAATTTTTTTTCTTTGTTCAATTTCAGGTTAATTAAGCCGTATTTGCTATTCAACAACAACGGTGACCGTTACGACCATGCAACAATCTCTCTCAAGTTTACCATCGGAAGTATTTGTAGTGCATTTTAGTGCAGTGTAAACAAATGCCTCATCCATTCAATTTTTCCAATCATTCATTCTCCAGTTCATTCTCAGTTTTAATGTAATAATGACGTTGGATAAACAAGAGTTACCGAGTAAATTGAAACCGCTCGTATTAATACCTCTACTAGTGGTGCTTATAGTGTTCTCCCTTCGAGCATGTCTAGAAATGGTACTTGTTCTAAAAATGTCCGAATCGCATAATGGACTGTTAATTAGTCCAGTATATGAGAGAGACTCGTTAAACCGTGGTGGCGTTGTTAGTAGCGGTAGTTCAAATCCACCTTCACCTTTCCACCCATCAAGATCTTCACCTGGTGCAGCAGCAAAAGTAACGAATTCAATCGCTAGGGAAAGAAGCCAGTTTGGTTGGAATAGTGGGCGTTCAGCATCAAATTACGATAATCATTACTCCATTTCCTCTCCTTCCACAACTACCACAACCACAACATCGAGAATACATAAAGGTGAATCTTCATCATCTCCATCATTATCATCAACCTTCAGTAGTTCGGAGCCGGAACATACGAATGTGGAAACTACCTTTGTAACCAATGTCATGGTTGTGTCCCTCTTATGACGAGTGAAATGCCAAAAAGTTTTGTAAGACGAACAGTGATACCCACCTGACGACAAAAGTATTCAAAATTAGTGACCAAAAAAATATTATATTAACAATATTCAATGTGGTTGTTCCTCATTCACTCGGATGGATATCACCAGACCCTGTGTTTTTAGTGTGCCAATGAAAAGCTCATCATCGTAAAGTGCTTATCTACTACACTTCGGTTGTTGTCGTTTTAAAAAAGTTTATATATTATATCAAGTTAAATATTTCACGAGAAAAAGGAAAAATGGGGAATAAACTGGGTTGCAACTGTGGCCCCTTGAGTACTCGCAAGCCGTACCGCTACGAAGAGAATCAATGGAGCGCTACTTCCAGTAGCCGAAGTTTTGGGAAGAGGGATGGACATCTCCTTCGTCTTTGGGCGGAAGTATTTCACGTCACCACTGCTGGCGGAGGGACCGTGAAATGGCAGCAGGTTTCAGAAGATTTAGTCCCCGTGAACATTACTTGCATTCAGGTGGATCACCATGAGTCTTTATACAAAGAAAACGTAGTTCTGCATTTTTTTACCGTTCTCAGTAGCAAAAAATTATTTTGTGTTGTGACAAAAAAAAAACTTTTTAAATCCTGCAGTTTCGTTGCAGCGTATTTAATATGCTTCGTTCTCATCATTTTTTTTTCTGAATATTTTTATAGGATAACCCGGATGTGATATTTCACATCACTGCGTACAATTCTCAAGTGGATAAGATCTTGGATGTCCGTCTAGTACAGCCAGGTACGCTTTCCATTTCTTAATTACTAGAGACTTTTACAAACAATAAAAATGCTAAGGATTATGTCTACATCAGTCAATAAATAAACTAGTTTTTGTCTCCACTCTATACCTAATTTGCAGACGTACCGGTTCATTAACTTTCGTTTAATATCCGAGTTATAAAACGCCAACTCGAGCTGGGTGAAAAATTGCCACGTTACGTTACGCTTGAACTTTCACGGCCGTCTACAACTATTGTACGACACAGCCAAGCCACACGAGCACAAAATTCTTTTATACCAAGCAGATCTGATAGTTTGTTTCGCATATCGTTCGACTTAAAAGACCTTGTTTAAGTAGCATGTGCCGTCTTAACACATCATCATCATCGTGATGATCACCACCATCGGCATTATGACGGTTCCCAAATAAAAAATGAAGAATTTGTTGTCTGAGACCCATTTTTAAAGCTTTTTTTGGCTGTATCACAGCTGAAGTTTATCATCCTGAACTCAAGCCTATTTTGTTTTGTAACAAAAGAAAGCGTGTGACAAAAGGAAACATGCTAAAAAAGAAGGGGAGAGGAAAAGTAACAAAAAATGCTTTCTTTTATCGTCCTTCTTTTTTGACTCACCAACGCACATTTTTTGTCTAGGGGAACCAGGAACACTAATAATACCACGATGCTTTCGTGGCAAAAAGATGGCTTTAGATAACCACGTTCTTAAATGGCAAAAATAAATCGGCTAAATTAATGTAATAAATAAGCACAATGAAATGAAACTAGCCTTCATGGATATTTAAAAACCGAACGTTTTTAATTGCAGAACTGATTATTGCACACCATTAAATGTATTAATCACTTGAATTTGTAAATTCAAGAAAATCAGTTGCAGTCAAGAAGCTTATTTTGACTTAATAAAGCGAAAAAATCTTTTCTAAATGGTACAAATTGCAATAGTTAAATTGTGTTTTCACAGTCCCAATGGTTCTAGAAATTCATAACAGGTTTTTTCAAAACATTTACTGTCATTGTCATTGGATAAATATATCTCTGCACGTTTATCGTCATTGTCTAATTAAGTTGATCAAACCTTCATCCATTGTAATAAGAAACTGGATGGGCATTTTGTATCAAAATGTCAAAGAATTTCTACAACTCACAGAAACTTAGTTGAAACTTTGAACAATACTTATAGATTTAAATTGAAGTTTTGCCAAGTAAAGTTTTGCCAAATTGCAAATAAGCTAAAAAGAAGAGACACAGAACACGCAATAAATCCAGTGGATGAATTTTATCTAGTAAGCTGGGAATAGATTTTTTAATAAATATTCTAAGGGCTGAAGAGAATGATTGTGACAAAGAAAAACAAAAAGTGTCATTGTTTTTATTCATACATCATAACTAATTTTGTAATATTTTTTGGCAATTCTGACCGTAATACAAATGATGATAATAACCTGTAATAATAATAACAATAACTACGTACACGATGACGATGTTGACGACTACATTGTTGCTGATGATGATGATGAAAAAATGGGGATAGAATATAACATAACACAACAGCTTTCCCCCACTCAATTCATATTCATTCATCCCACGCCACACTATACTTACATGCCATGTTCTATTCAATCCTCGGTCTATAGTTTAACACAAAAGAAATAATAAAAAGCGTAAAAAGCAGAATGAAGTTTTACTATGCACCTGAATGAAATAGGGAGAGATTTTTTTTGTCATTTTCCTTAATGACTTATTCTTTTTTATCGTTGACTCAGCAGGAGTTTTTATGAAAAGAAAATAGATAAATGAAACTGTAATCACGACTATTTATCTTTTACTTTTTGGCGTAGAAAAGAGTAGGACAATTCTTTCAGGGAAACATGATTTTAAAGCTTTGGAAAGGTTTTTCATGTTCAATTTTATCCACAGCGATTGGCGTCCTAAGAATTAGTGCGAATATAACCGATTTTATTAGCTGTGTGTTAACCTCAGTATCATAGAAGTGAGAAGCTATCGTCCGTTACGATTAAGTACGATTTGATGTATGCATATAAATAAAAGTTCCACCCAAATGTAATTTCAAAACTCATTATAATAAACAAATCCCCATTACGTCATGTCAATCAATCGGTTACTTAATATGATTCCCTAATGGCAGTAGCACAAGTGACACAACTAATGGACCCCTCTAGGTTCGATAATAGTTTATCTACGCATCGAAATATCTCAAGAAGGAAAGGCAATCTATTTGTTATTTCATAGAATTCACGTCTACTATATATCGACTGTCTCATTTACAGATCGTCTTCAATTTAATTTTCTTTACATTTGATTTATTAGAATCCTGTTACAAAACAATATTTACAAAGTCGTTCATCACGAATCCCGAATTTTTTTTCGACTCCATTTCATCTCTTGTTCAGCTAGTGTTGAATTTGTTATGATCTTAATCAAAAGAACAAAGCATGGGATGATGAAGCGATGAGTGAATTGTGACAGAGAAAGTTCCGTTCCAGTCACTCGAGAAAATATGCAAATAGTAAGATTGTTTGTCATCACACTTATCTCCATCACAATCTTCTTTTAGTCAGTTCTCGTCCTCTCATGATCTCCCTTTTCTGTTGAGAAGTGTTGATGGCTCTCACTAAAAAGTGAGGATTGGTTATGGAGAAGTGTGAAAATGGGTTGGAAAGTGACGAGACTAGAAAAGGCTTTTTACAAGACCAAACATTTAGAGCTATAAGATCTTCAATTTCTCTGGTATAAAACCTCTTTCCCAGAGAGCTGGCCTAATTTCATGGCTCTTGAAAGTTTATAAAAGCTTTGTTCAAATAGGAAATACATCCAGAGAACTTTCTCTTAAAAATGAGTTGAAGTTGAGGTTGAGAGAGAGGATTATAAAATAAACTGAAGCATGCCTCATATACTGTAATCAATCACAAAATGCGTTGAAATAAAATTGTAGATGAATTTTTCAGAATACATATTTTTAATAAAGACCTACTAATTACCAAATTAAATTTTTGTAATTTTATTACCGCCAATACAATGAACAGTGAACGAATCCTGTTTTAGTTTTAAATAAACGACAATGACAAAGCATAACATTGAATTAGAATTATTTTTGATTTTAGTCGCCGGCGTTCAAGTTCTCAAGAAAAGCAAGCTCATCCTACTCCCTAAAAAGATAATAACACGCGAGGACCTGTGGGTCGGGCTGGAACGTTATCAGGTAGCGCTAGTCGAGGTGGTAGTGGCCGGATCAATTCTACCTCTGCCGCAGCTGGAAGAAGACGACCCCTTTCCACCCCAACTTCCCCCTCCAAGTCACGCGAGCCACAGTGTACGTGTATGACTGCAGAGCAATATGCTCGCCTACGGGCAATGGACCCAAGATTTCGTGGTATAAATGCAATCAACTCAATTTGATATTTCGTAAAAGGTGTGAAACAAGCTAACAATTTACATGAATTTCTTTGAAGCTGCTTCAACACTTCCACGCGCTACTCCAACGCAACAGCCACGTCAAGATGGGACCGCAGGAAGGGATAAAGGTCCTCCTACGGACAATTACGCAACTGTTCGCAGAGGTACCGAGACCAAGGTACGTCGTAAAGTAAGAAAGATTTTTCCTTTCTCTCTTTCACATTACAAATCTTGCCAAGTAGTAGAATTGGAGCGCACGTAACAGGTAGAAAGCTATAGAAATTAGTTTTTCAAAGCATTTCGTAATTGTAAAAATTTATGTACTTACTACTTATTCACCTGTAGACATGTAGCGAGACGCTAATCAATCTTGTGTTATCACACGTAGTTGTAACGCAAATGTGAAATGTTACGAATTTGTCTGAAAAAGGAAAAAGTATTTCTCACATTATTCATCACGTCTCATGTTTTGGATGAAACAGGGAACCGGCACAGCATCAGATATGGAAGGTGACGGTGACAGGTCTGATCGACCTGGTCGTGGTGGTGACAGAGAAAGGGACGGCACCCGAGGACGGGGTTCCGGTCGTGGGGGTCGTGAGATAGTCTCTTCAAAATCCGTAGACTACTCCGATAATGAACTCGCCACTCGTGAAACCATAGATCGGAAAAAGAGTAGAAGTAAGAGTACTGACGACGTAACCGAAAGAAATGCTCAAACAAGCACCGGAACTGGCCGACGGGTGGCAAGCCAGCAACAGCAGACTGAAGCTCAAGCAACTCAAACCGCTTATCCGTACAAACAGTATTTTAAAGCTTTTTTTTCTCTCTTCAAAAATGGCAAGCCAGCAACAGCAGACTGAAGCTCAAGCAACTCAAACCGCTTATCCGTACAAACAGTATTTTAAAGCTTTTTTTTCTCTTAAAAAAATATTTTCATAATGAAATCAACTTTTTAATCTGTATATTGTAAACATGAATTTCTTTGTGAACAATAAACATGACAGTAATTAATTTCCATCTGGTTTTTGTCCGAAAAAAAACTAGGCGATCACGCACACTACCCGGGAAGTCAACGATTGGAACGAATACAACCCCAACCGGAGACGGGTTGACTGACAGCCACACGCTAAAACGGCTACTCAAACCAATCTCGACTACGGGATCTGTTGCAACATCACCGGAAATGTCGAGGAGGATCTATCATCACGATGGATACATCTCGGAACCAGAGATTAGACATGTGTCTTCACACACTCAGCCTGGGAAACGGGCTACTGACACTTTGAGAAGGGTTCATGAGAGAAGTAAGTTTACTTTCTCCTCCCTCCTCCCTCTAGCCAAACACGTTTTGAAGAATTACAAAAAAGTATTTATCATCTGTAGCTTTCATAACGTCTTTTAAACTGCTTTCGCCTTTCTCTTTTTCATCTTTTCTACCCTTACTACCAACACCAAACCAATACCGCCTTCTCAGCTTTTTTTTACTACTTTCCCCGCAGCATTCATTATTCATTTTCTCTGGATTTTCGTATCGCTTTATAGTTCCTTCAGAGAAGTATTTATACCTTCTTGGAAAATCCGATTTTCCATCTAGTGCACCAGTCAAAGGCTAAAGAAATGGCGTGGCCTGAAGCTTGAAAGAAAATGAGCTTATCTTTTACAGCTTGTTTTTGGTACGTTATTGATGCTTTTTGTCAAGTGAAACAGTGATGAAAAATCTAGAAAATGGAACGAATAAGAGTGAATGATTAACACTTCTGCTGCTGGTATGGTTATGGTGGTTTGGTCATTGTATTTGAGTCGTTCGTGCCGTGTCGTGATGTGACGTGAGGTTTGTTGACAGATGTTGCTCTGTTGTGTGTCTGTCTCTGCATGACTATGACTTTCTCTTTAGATGATAATTGATAATGCATAAAGACAATATACCTTACATACTACACAGAAATTAGAATAATTTACTCTACAATTACAATACTCATACATCAGCTAACTATAGAAGAGCTATAGACTGCGTTGCATTATTGACAAAAAAAAACCAACAATGTTTTAGATCTTTGCTGAGCGTATGTGGATTGGATTGTGAATGCGTGTGAATGTATGTTTGATGGTAAATATAGTCACTTTCATAGATCAATTTAAATAGTTTTTATCAGCCTTTAGTCGCAATAAATAGAGCATAAACTCATTTCAATTTCTTTCATCTTGCATTCCACGTTTTATGCCATTTTATATGAAGATAACTGCAATACTTACTGCATACTTTTAAAATTTCATTTCAATCATTTTTTATCTGTCAAGTTAAGTCTGTTTCTTGTCAAAGAAGACGAATGAAATACGCGGAATAATAAGCCATGAGAAATGGTTTTATGCTCTCGTTACGGGTCGATAAATTCATGAAAGAGGTTATATACTTATGAGATTAGAATACATATCAGATTTTTAGATAGTGTGTAGTTATAAACAGTCATAGTTAAGGCCGATTATTTATATAACCACGACATTTCTCTACTTTTGTTAGAATATTCCCTTTGTTGAATTTATCAAGAAACTCTAAATCAAAATCTATTTCCTTTCTTTTGTAAATGTGTTGTGTTGTGAATTTGGTTTTGGAGATTTATTTTGTCTGTGTCCTTTCTTCTTAAACTCTTTCATTTCCTCTTTAAAAACTAGCTAGAATAGAATCCTTATTTTCCTTCCAAAAGTTTATTTTTTCAAAAAGTTCATTTTGAGTGAATGAATGTGTGTTTGTTGTTGTGTGTGAAGGTCGAGGTGTTGGGACTCAAACATATGGGAAAATTAAGTCGGAATCCTCGCCCCCATCGGATCAACCTGTATTTGACCACGCATATTACGCAACCACCCCACCAAGCTCAAGCCCTGAAGGAGAAGGTGCGAAAAAAAAGCGACGAAGCGAAAAATAACAGCAATTTCTCAATATCAAATCAATCTCATTATTTCCCCTTATTTTTTTTCTATTTCTTACGTAGTAGCAAGCTCTAATAATTTATAGCTTTTTTATGAGGAATGAATGGTACAAATGGGAAAGTAAGAGGAAGCAGACAGGTGCAGACACACCGCCACACACCACCACACAAAATTACTTACTTTTACCAACATTTTCACTCTGACAGGACAAGCCTAATCACTTAATTTTCTCATTAAGAGGAAAAATATTAATTAAAAGAGCTCAAGTCGTCTATAAGTATTAAACAATGACTTTTCCCATTTCCTCGAAGCGAGAAAAAAAGTTAGAAGTTTTTTACGAGAATTTCATGGTCATAAATTAAGTCATTGTGAAAATCCCATCATAAAAAAGTAACTCAGCTTTAGAGTTTAGTACTTGTCCAACGTGAATTGAATTAACAATTTGCAAGTTATTATTACAGTGAGGAGGAAAAGAAAGCAGTAGTAGTGGCAGAGCATAAGTAGTTAGTTGTTGGATGGACGGTGTGATGCTTGAAAATCCAACTTTTTTTTTCTTTTCTCTTATCTTGAGCAAGAGTCATTTAGAAAAGATTACAATGAAAAAGAAGGTAGTCTGAGGAAAGGAAAAAAAAACTTGAGCAAATTAAATTATGTTTAGACAGTAGAGAATGTAATGTAACACGAAAAAAATTCCTTCACAATCCAGGCCATAGTATTAGTATTAAAGGGGAACATCCTGTATTTTTTTCTTGTGTTGATGTTGATCTCTTGATCTGTTTTTCCTTCTTTTCCCCAAAAAAGTTTAATCCTGTGTGATAAGGTGGAAAGGTAGAGAGGTAGAGCACATGAAGATTTTTTATACGTCATGCCCTAGTGTTGTTGGTACTACTAGTTCTGTTCGGCCTTCCACTACTAGTACCACACATGTAGTATTAATAACATCCAACCAAATAGTCAACATGAAAGAAAGTAAAAAAAAAATAGTCTCTGTAGAGAGGTACTTTTTTTTCCTCCTCCGTGTTCGAAGAAGAAAAAGAATGATGCTTAAATAATGTATAAGGGCAAGAGCAGTTAGCTCAAGGAAGAAAAAGAGCAGCAGAAGGAGCACATTATACTGCCATTTTAATGTTGTAAAAAAAAGTACAGAGATTCTTCGTATTCGTATAACGGGAGAGAGAAAAAAAAAGAGTAAAAGCGGTAAAGTAGCAGGCATATGCAGGCAAGGCAGCGCAGGGTTTATTTTGATATTGATTTCATGAAAAAAGGGCTCCTCTGGCCTGGCAAGTCTCCCATTTTTTCTTATTGTTGGGAGAGGAGAAGAAGAAAAAAAATATATGTGGAAAAAAATGCAAAGGAATCTGACTCACTTGCTTGTACTACTTACACCACACTTACTTTTACACTTACATACACTTTTGTAAAAGAGTAAAAAAAGGCTAGGACTGAAAAAACTAGTACAACTACAACTGCGCTGTTGTATTAGGAGCAGACTCATAATACTACGTGAAAGATCAATTGCATGCTTTAAAAAGGGTCTAGAGAATGAGAAGAAAGAGAAAATTGAGGATGCTGTGAATGCTCTCTGGCTTTGGCTGGATAGGATGAGATGAGACCGCTCCACTTATTTTACAAATGTGTGAAAGTAGGCGAATGAAGAAAGAGTTACAAAGAGCCGGCTGGGGAAGACAACGTCCTCTTACTCCTGTGGAACGAGGGTGTTGCGGTGAAAGCTGAGAAATTTTATTCGAAGTTCCACGGGGTTACGTTAGAGGCAGGCACGAAAAAAGTCAGGGAATTTCTTTCCTTTGTTCATATGTGGCGATGAATGAAAGTCTATGAAAAAGAAATCATTATCGCTGATACTGTTACCTTAATTATTTCATTTTAATGTTGTATCATGAAAATGTGAATGATCCAAATCTGGTGCTATACTGCTTTTTAACCAGAAGGCAATTAGCTAACCAGCTTATTTATAATATTTCAATGCGTTTTGTGTTTTACACGATTGTTGGGAACTTTGTAATGATGAATGTTTTTGTAATAGGTCAAACGAGCCCTTCTCCAGGGTCACCCACAGCTCGTCTTCTTTTAGAGTATGAGCAGCATTTAAGAAATACCTTAGCAAAAGGAATGGACGCGGAAAGTTATAGTCTACATACGTTTGAAGCAATCATTTCGCAAAGCAACGAAAACTTATGTAAGTAAAAATGCGACAGTTAACGATTTGCTTGTCTGATTGTGAGTTGATCCACAAATGTAACGGAAACTCTTCATAGAATGTTGGTCATTTTTACAAAAAATTAAATTGTTTATTCAATAAAAATGTATGCTATAATGTTTGTAAAATAGAATATTATTGTATTTCCAAAAAAATGTTGTACAGAACTCAAGAGTAGATATTTTATTCGGATTGCTTCCAATTAAATTAAATAGAATCGGCAAGGAATTTTGTAATTTTTTTCACTGACTTGAGCTTCTCCATTGTAATAAGTGATAAATATTGTCATTTCAAAGCGTGACCAATTTAAAAACGTATGCGAACTGTATTGTTCTTTCCATTTCTCTAATTTTACGAAGAAGCTGTTTGTTAGTTTTTATTTGTTTTATTCAATTATTGAATACAATGTCAACCCCTCAAACTATAAATCATTTCAATCGCGTGATACTTCAATATAATTAGCCTTTCTTTATTCGAAGTTTGCATAAACTTTTACGTCTTTTGGTTTCCTTACCCCTCAGCCTTCTTACCTCAGTTAATTCATACCTGGAAAATGGTAGGGTTCGCCTTCGAATGCAGTTATAGTTTTACTGCTTTACATTGTTCAGATTGTAGTAAATGTTATTTCCAACTGTACAGACAAGACAAGCAAATCATTAATCAAGTAGCTTTTATTTGCTCAGAAAATTATTCAAGAGAAAGGGTTAAAATTACTATGTATTTTGAATTTCTTTTCATTATTACCAGCAGCTGTTCCTCCGAATTCTCGTTCGACAACTCTCCCACGACTAGCAGCCCCATCCAGAGAAAATTTTAGAATATCACATGAAGCATCCCGGGAAGCTTCGCGTGACTCCGATGTACTTAGTGGTTATTACAGTGATTTTCGGGATCGAGGTTATCTTAGTGATCATAATTCACGGTAAGACAAAGAAGCATTCAAAACTTTGGAACACAACTTTCAACTACAAACTAATATTTAACAACTACTTCAGAAAATCAATATTGGTTGGACAAAATAAATGATCTGGATTGGATTGTATGCCTTTTCATGATAGTTGAGAGTTAAAATCTGTTAGGATAAAACTAAAAGACTTTTATATTCAAAGATATGAAAGGTAATATTTTCCCCTTGTAATTAAATGAATAGTCATTTAAAATTGTAAGATTTCTTTGATGAAATGAATTGAAATTTGAAAACAATATCGCTTTGTGAAATACGGGTAGCTTTTTAGATTCAACCAAAAAGACGAATGTAAAATTTCGTTTATTGTTAAAAACTGTCTAACAACGTGGTGTGTGCGCATTAATCAAAATACTGAAAGACAAAGTCAGAAAGTTTTTTTTAATGGAAAGTCCAGAAATTCTGTTCTGTAGTGTAATAATTGTAAAGTTTAGTTGTATAGGTACATGCATTTCTACGGATGCTGAGAATGGTTTTCAGAAAACCCCGGTAGTTTATCATGCTAAATGACAACATTGTGCAAGTAGGTCAAACGTCAGGCCAGGTCCCTTTCACTAAACTTTTACCATTTTCAACTTCGTAGTGGTTTCTGTAAAATAACAAGAAAAAAAATAGTGAAGCAAATGTAAAAGGTCAAAATCTCACCATTTCTTTTTCATGAGGACAGTTTACACTTCTAAAAGGTTTTCTTTGGTGCGATTCATTCACATACTTTAAATATTTTATATGGGACGTGGCTTTGTTCCGTGTCTTCAGACAGTGGGCTAACAAATTTCCCTAGGTTTTTCGTGATGTGATGGTATGGTCCAGCCTCAATTTGTTCAACCAGCGTGAATAATTTAGAAATATATATTTTTCAAAATTATGTGCTTTCTTGAGTAAGTAAGCTACAGTTGATCTTTTTTTCTGTGGTTGTCTTGTTCCAGTGGGTATTACGACCGTCATGAGAATAGCAAATCGGGTTACTTCTCTGACCGAGAGAATCGTAGCGGGTACTACTCCGATCGGGAGGTCCAATCCCACCAAAATAAGTATGCTTCTGTTCGCCAACAAGCCTCAATTGAGTCGGCGGACTCACGTTTGTGCTATTTGACATCTTCTGAGGTAAGCACACTGATTTGACAAAAATTCTTTTTCGGCTTCTTAGAAAAAAGAAAATACGCAAAGGGAAATTGATGCGCATAAAGGAAATAAGATAAGATTCATATTGTACCATCATACTTATTATATGGCCTTCGTGGACGGACACTAGTGTGGGCCATAAAGAAATACCATTATTCGCATTCAGGTTCAGCAGGTCGCAATCGCAATAAAAGAAACCGCAGTAAAAACGATATGCATCATCACGGTCACGGATTTTTGCTTCAAAAAAGGTTGAGCAAAACATGAAAAGGGCGGAAAAGAAGTAAAACATTCTTCTTCTTCCGTTCATCCTTGCTTTTTGATGTCGTGTTTTAAAGTATAAATAACGTTATCTCGTCATCTACTGGTGTCTCCTGTCGGTCCAACGGATGTGTAAAGTCCATATGCCATGCGGGATTTCAGAAGAACAAAATCTCTCTGACATTTATTGCTCTACAAGGACTGGAATTTTTCCTGGAGAAATTACATTTTTTAATGCTTTGTTACATCCATACCATACCTATTTACAACCTACCTACCACTTAAGCTTTCACTCACACATTCGGAAATGTTTTCCATGAAATGATGCTATTGCTCTCCAGCCACTGCATCAATTTTATTCTGATCCTGATCCTTTTTTCTTTTGTAAGCTGTAATTTTCCGTTTGTGGAAATTGCTTTGATGACAACTGACAACTGCAACGGTGGTATCGTTATTCTGCGTAAATTGCTATTGCTACGTCATCAGGAATGGGAATGCTAACTTGAATTGTATTCTAATTCCTGCTGTGTAATTTACGCATCTCGTTATTTCCGCTCGCTCGAAGTGATCAAGAGAGTCTTGCTTTTCAAGTTTTGGAGAACTAATCCGCTTGGCTGTCGAGGAATACTCTGGAGCAATAGCTACAACAGAGGGAGTGCTTTGAGAGATCTAATCCATACTGCACACGTTTTTTTCTGGTTGGGGTAATTGGATCTTCTGCAATTGCTTGAGGAAAGCATCCCGTCTAACATAAGTTCGAAAGGCAGCACAGTAGTCTAAATTGGGAAATCAGCCAGTTTAACGACTCGAATTATTTAAGCTTTTCACTTTTCCGGTTTACATATGCCCTTGGTGAATGCTCGAAAAATTTGATTATTACTAGGAGAAAACTTGAGCGGAATCGTGGCAATTCCATTTCAAATACTTTTTTGTTCGTGTCGAAGATAGTTATGGAAGTAGTAGTAGTAGCAGTAGATAATCATTATCATTATAATGATGATTTGTTCAAATGGATGATGATTTCGAGCCCAACTTGAAGTGATGAAAACTTTTTTCAAGAGCTCATGGTCCCTGAGTTTACACTACACTTTATGCAGATAGGCAACATACATATGTGTATTCATTCTCAATCGTTTCAAGAGAAAGAGGGGAAATTGTTTTAAAAAAAGTTCAGCAAATCTTTTCAGAAGAATTTGATTAGCAAGCAAAACGTTCAGTAGTTTTCGAGGAGTTAATTAATTGGGTTTTCCCGATGAAGGGAAGTTGGGGTTGCTGTTGGTAGTTGCTCTGCCGAAATAGTAGGAAATAAGATGATCGTGATGAATGCTTAAACTGTGAGCTTAAAGTTTACGACGACATTAACGAGGAAATAGATTCCGTAAGTGCTTGTTCATCTTGAGAAGATTTGACAAAAATTATGGAAGAGTTTTTATACACTCCTATAAAATGAGTTCTTCATTCGTTTATCATTTTCTCAAGGAGGAAGGAAAAAAATTATTTCACTCGATTCACATTAATCTGGCCAACTAAAGAGGATTTTTGGCTAAACTTTGCTCTGTCATTCATTGCTTTAATCATTCTTTTACTTTTTTGGACATGCTGTCACGTCCCACTGACTTTTAAACTACATTTCCAACTTTTTCATTTCTCCACTGACACTGGACTGAAGTGAAGGCATTGATATCATGTACAACTTCGACTTCACGTCCATCATTTTAGCTATCAGAGAAAGCTCTATATTGAATGGCTAGTAGTGCTCTTCTCTGTGATGAATAGCTCTCCAACAAGCTGTGAAAATTGAAACGATTTTCTTCAACTGAAATCACGACAAGATGAAAGTCAATTCATGTGGTAAAATTTGAAAGGATTGAAAACGACTTATCTCACTCAAGTGTATAGAACTTCTATGTAATAAAAGGCAAATATACCTGTGATCTATTATGGAATTTTCTCATAATGACCATCCTAAAGGGAAATCATCTATGAAAAGGATGCATCATTAAAAATGAACTTTTACTTGAAAAGCAGTTCTGGTAATATTTAATGCTTATTCAATGTCTGTCTGTCCATGTGTGTCAAAATCAGAATCAAGTTGTGTCCATTTGTAGAACATAATTCTATTCATGTCTCATGCTTGAACACTAATAATTACGGAGAAAAGTATGAAAACGTCATGCTTCACTTCGCAAACATCCACTGCACTGCTTCTCCGCTTTCACTAAAAATATTGAATGGCATTGGCAGTGACAGGGTAAAAGTGAAATCAGAACTCAGCGAAGGACAGAAAGCTCGTGAAGTGGAAATAAGGAGATAACAATAGCAGTGCATGCATAACATATTTTTTATACACTTTTCCTAATTGCTTTTTACGTAGTGAAGGAAAATGGAGGCAACGCAAAAGGGCATTATGTTTGGGCCATGCTCTCGTAAAGTTGGTTGGAACGGGAATTAATGGAAGGATTGAATTTTTGCTATTCGTGTCTGGGGATCCTTCTTTTCTACTAACTTTCCTAATAAAAGTGTGGAGGAATAGGAAATACCGTGGGAAAATTTATTGTCACAGACCAAATGTCATCTCACTCGAAATATTCTTTTTTTCATCCTGCCACCCAACCAATTTTTCTCCCTTTATCCTGCAATTCTAAAACGTATTGAATTACTCAAGAGAAAATCCTTTTCTGAAAAAATAAGCGCTTTATTCACATTCGGATATTTTCTATATTTCTGCAGAGCTAAGTAAGGGAGAGAAAGTGCGATCAATTTCATATGTGCCTGTATGTACTAATAGCTTAAATGTAGCAGCCAAGAACATCTCCAGAATATTTATGGAATAAATACCAGTGAAACATTCAATTACGAAAAATTGTCATGTTTCTTTTGAGATTTTGTATGCCCATGAAGGTTTGAATGAGCGAGTAGGATTTCTTTGAAGGTGATCTAATGGAAAATTGCACCTTAAAATATAAATCTTTATCGAGGATCAGCGCTTTTTATGGACAAGTTTAAAGCTTTTACGATTCTTTTGACTTTTATTGTTTGCCCATAAATTACAACAAGAGCCGAGTACCTGAAATTCTCGTTAGTTCATGGGTATTTAAATGGCTAGCTTTCAATAAACATGCTCTTTTCTTTGAGATATTTTATTAATGCTACATTGTTTGTTTCTGCAACAGACCACCTATATCCTTATTACGCTTTCAACATAATTTATTAGGCCAGGATATGCGGATACAAAAATGAACATCATTGCAAAAAATTGACAAATTCAATAAAAAAAAATCTCCACAAAGACCTTTTTCCTTACAGGCACGTGCGATTATTGTATTTATGGCCAAAGTGAATTTTTACACTGGAAAGCTCTCAAATTCGTTTATTTTGAGTATACCCCTGCATCATTGCGTCTCAAGTTAGTTCATGGGTATTTAAATGGCTAGCTTTCAATAAACATGCTCTTCTCTTTGAGATATTTTATTAATGCTACATTGTTTGTTTCTGCAACAAACCACCTATATCCTTATTACCCTTTCAACATAATTTATTAGGCAAGGATATGCGGATACAAAAATGAACATCATTGCAAAAAATTGACAAATTCAATAAAAAAAATATCTCCACAAGGACCTTTTTCCTTACAGGCACGTGCGATTATTGTATTTATGGCCAAAGTGAATTTTTACACTGGAAAGCTCTCAAATTCGTTTATTTTGAGTATACCCCTGCATCATTGCGTCTCATAACTTTCAGATCAGTTGAAATTCAAAGTCAGCTCTACCTTGGAAAAAGATTCAAGAACTACGAATAAAATTGTTCAAACATGATTTTTCCTTACACAGTGCAATAGTTTCCTGATGTTCACGTGGGGGGTTGAGAGCTTTATTTATTGTTACATTCTCCCATTTCTCAAGACTTACAACCTCATGCTGCGTTTTCGAAAAAGGAAAAAAATGTATTAAGAAAATAAATTCCATTATAGTTGCTAGTGTATCTATCTCATGAAAAACAAAAAAGTTGCATTTCTACTTTCTGCACTGTCTATTTTTTTGTAAAAAAAACTCGGCACCAGCCTATTGTATTTTACAGTCCCTTGGTGCATTGAACTTGGGATTCCAGTCCCATACGGAAGTCTATCTATTTCCTTAGTTCGATTTGGGATTCTCTATTGCGAGATGTAATGTATGTGATTTTCAAGATTTCTTACCTGCTTCCAAGCCTCGCCGAAAACGAAGCCAAGCCAAGCCACACGCGTTTCCTTATTGTTCTTCTTGAGAAAAAAATGTATTTTTTTCAGAAATCTATTAGCCAAATGGTTGTTACTAGTTTGGTTTGGTGGAGAATCTGTCAGGCTGTTTGTTTTCTGATTTGGTCTCTCGTAAAGAAATTCAATGTTCCTACGTTCCACTAGAGATCGACTTTATACACAGAATTGTAATGACTTTTATCTCAGTTTTTTAGAGAAAATTATAGGTATTGTATGTATTGGAAATGGGGAAAGTGTGGAAATAAGCAATTTTTCTAGCGTGACTAGTGACTCCTTAACTACAATTTTTTTTGTTTGTCTGTTCTTCTTTCACTTCCCCCCACCTTCAACAGTACATTTTCATAAAGAGAAAATACTTTTTTTTACGTACACTACAGAGTGAAAAACATTGCAAAAGAGGCGTTAGCGTAGGTGTATAAAGACATTATGACCTGGAGGAGTTTTAAAAGCATTGTTTTATGATTCTGTTTTTCATGTAAAATATGGTACTCGTAAACCATAGTTGTAAATGCAGAG
Organism: Seira musarum; assembly: GCA_027743895.1. Taxonomy (NCBI): domain Eukaryota; kingdom Metazoa; phylum Arthropoda; class Collembola; order Entomobryomorpha; family Entomobryidae; genus Seira; species Seira musarum. The sequence goes on from JAHZMX010003040.1 coordinate 17,536, forward strand.
AAACTGGCTGGTTGGAGGAATTTTGTGAACTAAGATCTCTTCCTTTCCCTTTGTAATAGATAGGCCGATTTAGTTGTCTCTGCTGAAATGTGCGAGGCGAGTAAGTTTGGTTGCTTGGCTAGGAAAAGAATGAAAGTTTTTAGGTGGATCTTTTCAGTGGGTAACGAAACGAGCCCAACCTTTTGCGTTGCGATGGTGCTCCCTTTTTAAAAGATAAAAAAAAGTTTTCTTGGCAGAATGTTATAGACTCTAGGAAGAGTTTTGAATATGCGTAAAATGCAGATTATAAGGGGAAAATGTTTTTCCTGTTTGGCTCGAATCCCTTTCGTTGTTTGGCTCCTTTTGGTTGAGTTGTGTCATTCTTCAATCTAGGATAAGAAAACGTAGAGGATGACAAACACAACAACATGGACCGTAGAGACTTTTT
>JAHZMX010003041.1:0-20688 GCA_027743895.1 Seira musarum
ATTTTAAATGTCATTCATTCTCTTTTTTTACATCTGAATAGATCCATTTATATCCATATCATAATCTTGTCATCGACATCGACATCGACCCATGCCATCGCATGCATGCCTGGTTCATATCCGACAACAATTTATTTTTATTGCCACCGCCACCACTACTTATTCTATATCACGTGAATATAACTAAATGCGTACATGTGGCATGTCATTTTGCCGTTACAATTGCAATCTTGAAAATCACTCATTACAAATCCATTTCTATTTTGACACTGAAATAAATAATATCCTTAACTCTGGATATAACGGTCACGTTTTTTCTTAGAAAATAATTTTATTAAACGGATTGATTTGGTAAAGAAAATCTTCATAGGATTTCATGTCGATGTTGATCGCCTGAAGTGAATGTGCAATCTGGCAGAATTTAATATGGCGAAAAATTGTGTAAATCTTCTGGCATATTTTAACATAAACTAAATGGGTTATATTTGTAGAAAATATTTGCGTGTCTTAAGTTTCAAAGCCTTTGAAGAACAACGGATTTATCCACGCTCTGCTGAAGAGGAGGACATTGTCATCCTTGTAATGCATAAAAATTTTAAAGTCCCTATCCTGCTAATGTTTAATGTAAAGGGGCGTCTTTCCGATTCCCAAGCCCCTAGATTGATACATTGATTTTTTATACAAAAATGTTGCGCAATTTAGTTATGCACCTCTGAATCTATATTGACCGTTATTCCCGGTAACAGTCACAGTCAAATCTTCGCCGTTATATTGAGCGTTCCCTACATTTTTTTTACATTTTGTTTTTCTTTTCATCTTCAACATTTTTTTAACGATAAATACGATATCATCATCAAAGATCCAAGATTCCTTTTTTCAAGTGCTTAAGCATGTAATTTTCTCTTTTTTAATGCATTTCACAGGGAAATAAAAAACGACGGAGGGAGAAGAGAAGGACATGGGGTGAAGGTGTCACAGTGTCAACATATAATTAATTGGAGAAATGACCATGCACTCTCGTTCATTCTATTGTACGCAGTTACATTTACATTTCGTATTTCCCTGCAGCGATTATCTCCCACGTCCCATGTCGACGTATTTTTTCCCTCAGGTGTCATTTCATTTCGAGTCCATTAGTCAAGGGAGATAGATGAGATGAGATGAAGAGTCATCAAAATAATAATACACTACTTCCATTAGCATTTCACCGCACAAAAAAATCTCAAAATCTTTCAATCTCGATAAAAATGAAATCTAAACATTTCACTGCACTTTACATTTTGATTGAAATCATATTTTTTTTCTCACATAAAAATATTCCTAAAGAGAAATAAATGAATGACCAAGACGCCGAGCAGCCGAGCTTCTATTTTGTCCAAACCACACAAGAGCATTTTTTTTCTCTCACACGACGAATGACTCTGTATCGATATGGATATCAATGAATCGCTTCATTTCATTTTTTTATCTTTTTTTCGAGCGGACTGACCACCAACGCAAAAATGCATCGCAGGAGATATTTTCAAGTTCGAGTTCGTTCGATCCAAAGAAAAAACATGAAAGGGAAGTCTATTTTAGCTCAGACATAATGAAACAATTTTTTTTTCTGTGATGCGATGCCCCAAGAGGATGTTCATGTCATGACCATTCATTTTCCTTTCCCTTCTATTTTTTATCTGTGAATTACAGAAGTGCAGTGGGATGGTCGATACTGTTGCTGAGCTTAAAAACTAAAACTGCGTATTTAATTTTCACATGAAAATCACGAAAATTCACCGGAATTCCTAAAAGTCCCTTGCGATTACGTAGGCTTTTAGTTTAATCAATAATTGTACAGATTCTATCCTCGAGCTATGCAATATTTTCAAAATGAAACGAAGCCAGATTCATTTCATTTCACACGCACCAGACCAGCTGCATTCGAAATTCCAATTCCTAAAAAATCCCAATTAGGTAGAGAGACTGATGTACAGACGTACGTAATCTACAAAATTAATCTCGAGGGCTAATCAACTAAACCAAAAAAAAAAAAAATTGAGTGAGTTCTACGCCAAAAATATGAAACGGGAATCAAAGTTTTGTTAGACAAAGATATTTTTTGCATGGTTTTCGGATGTTCAAGGTTTTCAGAGAATGTTTTGAAAAATACGTTTTTTGTGGTTTTTGTGACTCGTGCCAAGGCTGTGGATTTTGTAGATGGACAAAGGAAATGGAATCGTAATAAGGACGAGCTTGAAGCTTGTGACTAAAAGACCCCATTTCAAAATTTTGATTGGAATTAAATGAGCAACGAATGCTATCTGTGGAGATGTTTGGACATACGAAATGGTCACAAAATTGGCTTACGTCGAAATACTAAACGTACACATGATTTTACTGATAACTATCAATTATCACTGCAATTAGTTATGCCAGAAAAAGATGGTGATACTAACACGCATAATCACGACATACCACTGCATTGCATTGCATTGTAAAAAAAATTGGAAATTCATGGAAAAATTAAGTCAAGACCATTCTATACGCACATCTATTAATGCTGTGACCGTTTGATAAAGTCAATCGTTTTCTAAATTCGTGGTTTAAAATTTAAACAAAAATATGTATAGGCATTTCAAATTTTTTGTCGAGATCGAAGTGTTGAGAACAATTTAACAGGATTCGAATTTTCTATAAAAAGATTTCAAATTGGAGAACATAGACGCCGCAATTTAAAAACACGAATAATTACGAATTTAATTTTGAGATAGATACCATTCATCTTACTATGGCGCGATACTCATGCTTTTGAGCTGTAACTCAATTACATAATGAATTCAATATTCTAGTCTTCTATTATTATTTTAATTATGTTTCATATTCCATTATTACGCACTAAAAAAAGCGTATAGACCACCATGAAAACAAACAGTAGTTCCAAAAAAAATTTATGCTTTCGCTTACAAGTGTAAACAATGCCTTAAGGGAGATGAGCTCATATCATAATCATATCGTATCATTTCATCTTGCTCTCCATTGTATTTGATCAGGACGATTTACTTATCCGTTCACGGAGCAATGGATTGGGTAAAACGTGAGATGAAAAATAAATCAATTTATTGCCTTTCTACCCTACTGCCTACTGTTGACGGAAAGATAAAAAACTACAAAAAATATATTTTGTGCTTCATTCTTTTATTCCAATATTTCTAGAGAACGGCGTTAGGTTCAGCTAAAGCAATAAAATCTAATTTCATTATCATTATCACAACTTCATCTTGAACTGACGTCTGCATCAAGATTTTGGCGTTTCAGTTTAACAAAAAAATATTTTAGCCTTGACACAAAAGTATCTGCTCTAGTGACTTTTGACTGTGAGTCTAAAATTCACAAAGCATTACTATTGCATTCCTATGCATCTTCTGCATCTCGCCACACAAGCTACTGCAAATATGTTTCTGTGAGTCAGTCAGAGCACAACTATTTAATTCTATTTACTTCTCATACATCCACATCTAATTGAATGAATGAACGCAAATACCTTTAAACATAAACATCCTTGCATCCTTGATCCTACCTTAATTTCCACACTTGTCAAGAATCAAGCTAAACTTCAAGCTTGAGACAGACCAGGATTAATGAGTTTAATAGGATTTCCAAAGATCTATCTTTTGCTCGTGCGTTTTCTTGCTTGAAAATTTTAAGATAAAGTTATGCAATTCATTTTCATTTCAAAGCTCATTATAATAATCACATTTACAATTAGAATTACAAGGAATGAGAACAGAACAAGTGTATTTAGGCATTTTGTTATGTCGGCAAAATGAAATAATGAATAAAGAATATTTTTTATCTGCGGCGTTGATCCGTTCTTATGCAAAACATCCTAATCATCACAAATGAAAGATTTACAACTACAACTATAGCTGTGTAACATTATTTTATTATCACGTAATTCATCAATTCATCAAGGTGGAAATATAGATATTAATGTCGAGTCAAATCACATTAAATGGAATGCCGACGTTATGGCCTATCAATACAATTAAATTTTTTTTATTGCTTGTTTTTTCCTTACGTAATCGAAAGTTGATAACAAGCTTGTCAAATTAAAACAGGATTTGAGCTTTAAAGTTTGATTTTTGGAATTTATTTCTGTGAATTTTAAATGATTAAATTGTCTGTGCAAAATTGCAACAGAAACAACTTCCGCCGCAAAAGATAAATTTTTAAAAGCTCGTGTTATGCATATTTTTTGTCAATTAATTGGTAAAACAAACTATTTATCAATTTTTTCCGCTTGCTGTGGTGGATTCTTTATCTTGCTAATTAAGTCGGGATTTTTGTTGTAATGCTTCGGTGAGCATTATTGTTTTACCTAATTGGATTGGATTTGAGATGACCAAAGGGGAAAAATGTAAGTCATTATGATTAGGTATTACCGGATATATCCTCTAATTTTTTGAAAAATAATAAGGGTGACGCAACAATTTTGAAAATCGATAGGAATGTGTTTTTGATTAGATTAAGGTATGTGAAAACAAGTCGGTTGAAGACAAACGCTGAGAATATGAACGCCGTCTGCTTAAAAATTTGTACAATTTTAATTGTACTGTTTTGGCTATCTGTAGATATCTTCAGACTAGATAGCTTCAGTAATCAGTAGCATCTAATTAATATTAATGTTTAGCAGAATAGAAGATCATTAAAAAAATTGTGTAGTCAAGTCTGGTTATTTCGGCGTCAAAATAAAAAAAAATGATTCCTGCCTGACATGCAAGGACTTCTCACAATTAGACAACGTAAATATGATTTAATTTCAATCAGAATTTTCCATGTTCCTCAATTTTTCCACAAATCTTTGATATTTGTAAACAAATACCATAAGTTTTCACTAATTATTTAGACCAGCATATTTTAGCAGGACTAAAGTAATTGACTGGGCATAAAAATTAATATAATAAATCGTGAAAAAATATTTTAAATAAAAATTCCGTAGGATTTGGCCTGCAGTTAGAGATTTTCCTTCAAATCTTAAAGAATTTATCAGAAGTTTATCTCCAAAATATTCTTAATCTTATTAATACAACTTTATGGAACATAAACATAAAATTCGGGAACTATCATTTGGCGACCAGAATTTACTGTACACATTTTTTTCTACGAAAAGCTGTCGAAGTACTTTTGCTCACCGACTCAGACGTTGATTCGAAGCAGACAAATTTGGTGAGATTTCTCACTATTTCACGCTACTCATTCAATAATCTCTATTGATTAATGATTTTTAATCTAAATGGCCTACGCCGACACAATAAAACACGGCGGGGCGTGACGTGACATTGCATTGCATTGGCATGACATGGCATGCACCCTTCGTTCAACTTTGTAAATGTGTAAAGGTATTTTTTTTATTGAATTTCAAATATGAAATGGAAAATGATGAAATGATGAGTGATGAGAGTTAAAAACGTGACTTCTCCCACTTTAGGGTATTGTCTTGACAGAATGATTAATTAATCTTGAATATCAACACTTCCCCTTTTCCTTCATCATCATCTTCATCCAAATTGATTATTATGGACCCCTGTGATGTCGACTTCCACTCAGCCACCCACACAACATTTCACTATTTCACGCTGCTCATTCAATAATCTCTATTGATTAATGATTTTTAATCTAAATGGCCTACGCCGACACAATAAAACACGGCGGGGCGTGACATTGCATTGCATTGGCATGACATGCACCCTTCTTTCAACTTTGTAAATGTGTAAAGGTATTTTTTTTTATTAAATTTCAAATATGAAATGAATAATGACGAAATGATGAGTGATGAGAATTAAAGACGTGACTACTTCCACTTTAGGGTATTGTCTTGACAGAATGATTAATTAATCTTGAATATCAACACTTCCCCTTTTTCTTCATCATCATCTTCATCCAAATTGATTATTATGGACCCCTGTGATGTCGACTTCCACTCACCCACCCACACAACACATATTTCTTCCTTCCTTCCTTCCTTCCGGTGGAATTAGAATTAGAGCGGAAGGAAATAATAATGGAATGAGAAGGAATGCAGAGGAGCGAACTCAGACCAGACCACAGCACTGCAGTCGATTCTACTTGCCTTAATGACATTCGAAAAGTTGACGTCTCCTCTTAATTCAGTTATAATCAAACGCCTACCATTATAGTTCCTAAGCAAGTTTTTTTCAACGTGAAATAATTTTCTTTAAGTCAACTGAAGTCAAGGCTAGCCAAAATCAACCGAGGCAAAAGTTTTTAGTGCCTTAAAAACACCTATTTTATGATTAAGGTGGATGATGCTAATATTGATTTGGACATGTCCGTCAGTCCGTCTTGGTCAGAGGTGACACGATTTATTGAAAATTCTTATTGCTGCCAGAAGACAGAAGTAGAGCCGATCTGCGTAAGAATTCATTTTCACGAAACGGACGTTTTTCCACCAATGACGTCTAATATCACAACTTCGTATTTGTAAAATTCCGATGGAAGGAAACCCCAAAGACTATCGTAAACATGTCCTTCATCTTCTATCGCATCAGCTACGTCTTTATAACCTGTCCAAGGTTTATTTTATATTTTTATCTTTCATTCCATTTCATTTGATTTGATGACTTCACTTCCACCACGAAAGACCATATTAACTCGAACCAAGAACCAAGAAATTCCAGAACCAGAATGCAGCAGAACTGTAGTAGTAGCAGCAGCAGAATAACTTTTTCTCTGGTTTGGCCATGTGGTTTGGTTTGGTTAACTCCGTTTCAACTTGAGTTTGGTGAAGACGAAACGAGGAAAATGGGAAATTTTCAAAATATGAATATTCCAGTTCATTAACGCTCCCACAACGCGACGCAGCATCATCCTAACTCACAAGTCACAATCACAATCAGACAACTTCGGCTTCAACTCCCAAACCAAACCAAATTCGAGTCTAATATATTTTCTCACTCGTGTTTCCTTAATCTAATTTATCCGAAATCATAAATGTTCTTCGGGGTTTTTCCTGGATTTCCACTGGAAATTTCTATTTTTTCTGAAAGTAGTAAAAGAGGAAACTGGATATAGCGGCTATTGTATATAATAGACTTCCTAAAAAAATCTAGAAATTTTAGGTTTCGACGTCGCCTTTTGGAAATTTGCTCAAAATACTTTTACTGATAAATCCGTTATCAAATTTTTTTGAAAAAATATGCCTGGACTAGAAGTTTACACGTAACGGACGTCGAATATATGCGTGACCGTTATATAGGGAGTTGACCTAAAGTAAAATTGAAATGAGTTTCTCATGTTCCGGGTCGCCAAAAATCAAGATGCATTAGAGGTGTGATTAAAATGCATATTTATGCATTATCAACACCACCACCACCGCCTCTGCCTAAAATAACATCCAAGCTTCCTGTTATTCTTTACAGAAAAACTTTTTATTCAAACTTTTCTTGTTCATTTGACTTTTAAAACTTAATTTTTTTTGGACCTTTGAACCTCCCATTTCCCACGAGTCGTTGTCGGGTCGTGTCCTAAAACTAACAGATTTAACCTTAACAAGGAAAATGTCTTGTAAGTATTCAGTTGATTCAATTCAATCTGCCTATGCAAATCTCTTCCTAATTTCCAATTTGTAATTCTTATTTTCCACATTTTCCTCAGAAAAGAAATCTTCCGCTTTGGAAAATAATTCAGATGTGATTTTTGGATTCTATTGTCCACGAATTTTTTGAAGATCTTACAAAGTCGCACACTTCATTCAGGCATGGACTATTTAATTCTTAATGATCTAATGTTTCAGATACTTTTCGCGGAATAGAATTTTACAATAACGGCGTCAAACCTAAAATTTTTGCCCAAATTGCATTTTTCGGGACTTCTTAACGTTTAAAGGTAAGCCATATCCGGAAAAATAAAATATGTCGATCTTTGGGGCGTCCAAAGAAAAAATGTGAATTTTCAATTAAAAAAGCTACCGAATTACTTCCCTCCAAAAGGTCGAATTTGTTTGGTAATCGCTTGTTTTGAACAAGAAGTTTTTGAATTTTAAGATGATGCAGACTTAAAAAACCAATAGTTTTCATGACACTTACATTTCTCCTAAAGGACGTCAAAATTGACCAAAATGAAACGCAATTTGCTTTCAAACAGCTTTAAACGATTTACTTGTATTTTGGCCTTTCTGCCGCATTTTTTTTAGTATAAATTTGGAAATTTGTGATGAGAAATATTCTTCCCCTTCGTGTCTTTCACCAAAGCTGAGCTAAACCAAGCCAAGCCACATCATCTCTCTTCAGCTTAAATTTACTTTCTATTTCTATTCCTCTCATATTCCATTATTTCCCGCTGTTTTATTTACTTTACAAATCGAAAGTCTCCGCTTGATTTTCTCGCTAAAACTTGATTGTGATTGTAATATAACACAAGCCAAGTTATAATAGAAAATCTACACTTGAGAAAAAAATAGGAGAGATGAGATGAGATAGAGATCCAAACCCAAAAACCCTTTTTAGTCTCGGAGGACCATGGCTTAGCTTGATCTAAACTCGAAGTGATTTTGATTTTGATTGTGATCTAGAGATTTTCAACCTCTCTGAATGTTTAGCATTGAATTATAGTTGCGTTGTGGCTGTTGCTGGAGAAAACGAAAATTGAGAATGACTTTGTTTTCAGCTTTAAAACCACTCTAAAGTGCTACTGCTTTCCCTAAAATTTCATTGTCTTCTCCAATTTCCATTGAAAGAAAATTTTGTGTATGAATAATGAGGAAAGGTTAAAAAACGTTATCCTAATAGTCTTGACTTGACTCGACTCGAAACTGTTTTAAATAGTGAGTTTATAAAAGGGTGAATCCTTTCTTTTGTTTTCATTTAACTCAAGCTGGATTTAGATTAGAGCATAAAATCATTTTTTTGCGGGATTTTACTGCGCCAAAAATAATGAATGTCTGTCAGTCCGTTTATCAGTTATTTTTTTACTTCCACCTATTTTAAGTGGCTCATTGGCCCTTAGCCGTGGCCTGTCAAAACTTTCAAACATGCGAATGAAATCGTATGGACTTTGATTTCAATTTAAGCTACATAAACTTTATAGCAAATAATTTTTGAAAAGTTTGGAACTTGGAAAAGAAAACTTGGAAAAATACGTTCCGTAATTCCATGCCGCTGTTTTGAAGTTGAATAAGGCCCCGGATTAAATGCATTTCAGATGCAATTCATCCTGGTGTGGTGACAACATCGTTTTGTGCATAATTTCTGAACTGAAATTAAAGTTTGAATTTATTTTCCAAATAATTTATGAGATGGTTACAAAATAAAAAGTCATAAATTTTTGTCTGGTCATGAATTTATTTATATGGCCAAAAAAATTATTCTCGACAGGAACCGAAATGAAAATAGAAATAGATTTACATATCAACACTATTCTTATATTACAAACTTTTAAGCTACGCTTTTCTTTCAAAAATTAATTATTTAAGGGTGTCGACACCGACATTCTTCTCAGAAAACCTTTTATTCTTTCAATGATGCTTATTGTTAATGTCACATAATTCCTCTTAAAATCCGAGACTTCATAATAGGTTCGTGTGGTCTTGGTCTTATGCGTTTTTAATTTCCCTTCAATTGATTTTACGGATACGGATCAAACAGTGTTAAAGTTGAATGAGAAAATCTCGGTATTTTAGTATTTACCGGTATTTCCCATGAGTTCATTTTTTCTTATCCAAATCCCATTGCCACAGCAAAAATTTTCGAAATCAAAACTGGATTATTTTTCTGCAGCACTTCAGCGAACAAAAAGAAGCTCTTGAGTTGAGATTTGAGATACACAAACACAAAATGTATCATTCATTACGATTATGATGAAGTTTGCATTTGCAGTCCCTTCCCTGCATATCACTATCAGCAGCATCATCAAACAATGAATTTTTATGATGGCTTTGCACATGCCCTATTTTTTTCCAGAGGGATTGTAGGGATGCTCTTGAGTACGCTGTACCAAGAGAATTCATTTTTTTTATGACACTGCAGCAGTAAAGCATTGGCACAGGAAAAAATAATATTGATGATATGATATGATAGAAATGATGAAGAATGAAGATAATGATATTATACGGGCCCTTGACTTGACTCTATAAAAATAGATCGGGATCATCGACATCCTCCTCCTCAACAACGAACTATTTATGGAGATGAAACATGACTGTTTCTATTGTGACATGTGGAGTGTGTGGTTCGTACGTGAGCATGCCCATCTATTTTACTTATGTACAAAGAATACCACTGCATTTTTTTATAAAATCGATAGAAGGAAAGAACAGATGAGTATATTTATTTAGATCAATTGTAGTTTTAATTAGTGAATAAATTATAATTGAAAATTTCATACCATTTCAAGTTCGTTTTTTAGAAAGTGTCCTTGAACTTGAAGAGAAGAAGGTAAAGAGAAAGAATTCATTCAAACAATCGAAGCGTTCGTTTTTGTATTCAATTTTCTATGGAAGCAGTTTTATTTCCTTTATTTTATCGTGTCAATTGAATTTGACACGAAGCGGAAGTATGAAAAAATTCGGATGGCCAAACAGTTAAATCTATCGAAGCTAAAATTTTCCAGGACCAAATATTTTCAGGTGAGGACTTCAAAGATAGTATGTTCATCGCTTGAAAAACCTATTTTATACTTTGTAAATCATGATAAGAAATTAACCATTTTTCTTAAAATTTCAAAATCTGATTTTACGCTCTAATTCTGACCTGTAACATGCATTGTTTCCTTCTATTCAAAAACTGTATACTTTCCAAAGTGCGCTTTTGCAATATTCCAAAATCTACACAAGTTTGGTTTGTATCTGATCTGCTTTTTACTTAAAATTTACTGAAATAACAGTATTCATTCACTCTAAAAAATAATACTTTTTCCCTATCTTGCATCCTTGAGTAATCATTTTAGATCAATAAGTATGATGAATATGATTACGATGATGATACTTCAAAACAATACGGGTACGAAATTCTGTCTCGTGTTCGTGATCAAGTGCAAACTCCAGTCCATCATATCATATCACATCACATCACAACATGGAATAACAATAGAATGGAATGCAGTGCATTTAATTCTAAAACGGATGCATTTAGGGATACTTGCATGAGCGAAATGAACTGATTTTGATTTTGAGTCACTTCTTTTTGAGTTTTTGAATATGCTCGTGTGCATATTGATTGATCCGTTCCACTCATTTCATTTCATTAAAAAGCTTGAGATTTGGGAAATGTGCGTTTTAGAACCCGCATAATATGCCTTCGGGACGGTGGACGTATATTCACTCAAAACCAAGAGGATGAAAATGAATTGGATGATATGATGATGGTACGATGAAATACGGGGAAAAATAGTACCCAAGTGGGTTGGGTAGGGGATAAAGGATTTTGTTGAAATGAAAATGTGTGACATGACAAAACTAAAACTAGGTTTGGTTTGGTTTGGTTTAGCTTGAGGTTCTCCCTTTTCATCTCTAATGGACTTTTTTTTAGACAGTTCGGCGAAAATTCTGGTTCTATTCTAATTCTGTCGTGGAGGTTTGTTTGGCCTAAATTCGGTTTTTATTGCAGTCTCAGTTTCACTCATTGTCCTTCATATTCGTAATAATATGTCAACAGAGGACAACACAAAACTTGATAAACAATGAATCCGTGCGTGATCAATGAGGCGGAGAAAACAATGAACTGGACCTGGATTATGTTTGGATTGACGTTGAAGTTGACCAGTTGAATTCAATATCTGTCAACTCGCATAATTTTTTTGCGAAAACCCGCCTGTTAATTAGGTAGGCGTCTCTAAAAACCGGAAATGGGGACATTGACTTCATAAATTTGTCAAAAATTGTTTTAAAGAAATGTTATAAAAAATACTTAAATTTGTAAACTATGGAATCGACTAAAATTTATTCCTAAAAACCCAAACCAAATTAGAATTTAATTTTCCCGCAAATTGTAAGTTTTTATGGAAAAAACAATTCAAACTTGGTTAATTTCTGAGGAATCGAATTTAGTCGATTCTAATTTTAATTGGCGTTAAAGTACTCATTTTCCTGAATTCTGAGGATTTCCAAACACCTTCTCGTTAAATGGCTTTTATATTTAGGGCCTCCTTTTAAATCTATGTACCTATTTCACTCTATATCCTATCAAAACAAACACGGATTCATTTCCCCCTGCCCATCCTGGAAAAAGGAATTAGCTTTGCTCTACTGATTACTGATTATATTTCTGCTCTGATCCTACGATCCGACCCGATAGATTTCTCTGCAGCTGTTCTTCTACTTTTAAGCTGCGGTGCGGTTATAAATACTCTTTAGGGCTACTTCCCTTCTTCCCAGAATCACTATCGCTATCACTGGACTGGACATTGAATGAACCGAACAAACCAACCTGACTGATTGCGATTGTGAGTGAGCACTGAGCACATGCCCAAATGCCCAGCAATAAAAATTGTTCGTGTTTGTTGTTTGTTGCTCTTGCTCCACACGATTATAATGATAATACATATAATCCCACTTCTGCCCTAAATTCAACAGAATCCCAAATGAAAACAAAATTCGATCTTTATGATTTCATCATAAAATCCAATTGAAACACAATAAAAACATGTGTACATATTTTTATTGTCCAGAGCCAGAGCTCAAAACAGTATACTAGCCAGTCAAGTACTTTTTGATGAAAACCCTCTTCATTTTATACTCAAATCAAATCAATATTTACTCTGGAATCAAAAGCACTTTAATTATTTCAATAGGGCCAATTGGCAATTCAAAGTTATCCAGAAAAAAAAAAAATAAATCCAAATTTAATCTGAATTGTACTGAATGAAACCTCTATATATCGGCATATTGATTGTTGGATTTATTTTTGAAAATTGGTGACGGAGAAGAAGAATGTGTCTGCAGAAATTAGTATAATCGACCGAAGGTTCTGAATCCAGAATTGTCGCATTAGCTATTTTTTGTTGTATCGCAATAAATTAAATTATCGGATTTTTTTGCTCAAACGTAACAGTATTCATAGAAATCATAACGGATTTAATAGAATACGGTAATACTATGACTAACGGATTCGGATTTAAAACAAATTCGATTGGGGGCTCATTTTCAAAGCTTCATGGAATTTGTCCGTTATTTTCGGAATTTATCAACGGATTTGTTCAAATCCAACCCTCATATTTCAAATTAAAATGTTTATAACGGATTTGCTAGAAATGTATTTTGGATGTTAATTTTTTTTGCTACTGAATTAACAAGTCAAGGTTCAAACTTTCTGTTAATTTTATGCACAAGTCCGTTATTTCAATCAAAAATGCTCAAAGGTGGTTTTACAACCGTGATTACGTATTCCATTCAAGTCACGTCTCAAGCTTTAAAGTGCATTTTTTATTGATAAAAAAAATCAAGGCAAAAAACACAGACAACTCAATGGAAGGTAACTGTGCTCACACTCTCCTTCTTTTAACCATTTTTTAAGCATCCGACCTTTTGTATTCCTGATATTTCCGCTTTTTATTTTTCAAGGACAATAAAAGTATTTTTTAATCTGGAATATACTTGCGCTTTTATGTTATTTTCATTTCATGATTGGACAGGACAATGGCTCGGCTTTTCGAGGTGAAAAGGGGAAGAAAATGCAAAAATTTCAAAGATTATTTTGTTTCAACTAAAACATAAAGAAATATTGTTATTTATGCATTAAGCTTTTGAAAAGTACACGTGCGGGAACAATCTTAGTTGCACATTGCCACTGTAACACAACCACCGTCATTTCTTTTCAATGCCATTGCAAAGACTACACATGACCTCGAATGCCCTTGTCTTGTCTGCTTCCAAACAAGAGCTAAAAAATTGCACGGAATAGGGAAACCTGGTCTCGCTATTTTTAAATTTTATTTTGCAGGGATGGCATTGGGTTTTAATCGGGTAACGGTTTTTTGGAAACTTGAGTTACGCAAAAAGATTTTGAATATGCAAAAGAATTTTCATGTAATAGTAGATGGTTTAGCAAGACATTAAAGTTGAAGAATTCAAATTCCAGCATATTCACTAAATTCCAAAAAAATCCAAATGTTTTGTGCCCCCCTAATCGCATATACCAGTCATACAGGCTGATAGAGCACTTTTTCTGATTACGAATCCAATTTGATTTATTTGAGCCTTACATTCCAATGCATTGTGGGTATACAATTTTGGACATTAAAATTAAAATTAAAAATAATCGTCACGTTTCCACAGAAAAGTCAAAGTGGATTCGAAACCAGAAAAAATGCTCTATCAGACAGTATGCCTGGTATATGCGATTAGGGGGGGTCACTTGGAACCCTTCCCTTGTGGGCCCAGTCCAGCCCATATCATACCACAGCTTCATTTAAAACCCACGTTTTATTTTTATACCTGCCATTTTATACTCTTTTTTTTTCCTCGAATTCGTAAGGAAGGAAATTGTAATCTCTTTGAAAAGGCTGTAAAAAAAGAAAAAGCTATAAAAATTTTATAAGCTTTTTTTTCATTTCCAAAGTTGATAAAAAATTATGAAATCCTACAACTACAACCTTGTAAGTTGCATACACACCAGACCAGACCTCTCCACTCGTGCAGAAGTAAATAGAAAAAAAAACGCATTTTCTTTCCAAGAATTTAATGCTTTGTTGCTTTGCCTTCGTTGTCGTTGTCGCAGAATCAGAAAAATATGAACGACTCAAGTCAGCAAGAAAACGATAAACACACGAGGAAAGGAGGGGTAAACGAACGACCCTGCACTCAAACGAGTGAGAGTGAACCTTATGGAATATGAATAGTACACACTATTTCTGTGCTGAAGATGAAAAAAATACGAGATTTTTAGGATTAACGCACACCACTTATTTTTCATCTACGTTGGAGTGTCAACTCAGCAAAAAAATTAGACTCGTGTCGATTTGTCCGAACCAAACAAGAGATTTTAATGAACAGGAAGGGACTATTGGAAGATGAACGCCGTCGAAAATTATCTTGTAAATTTTGCATAAATAACAAAAAAGCAGATGGTGAATGGAAATTTTCGCTGATTGACAATAATTGTAAACAGTCGAACAGTCAAGTCCTTCCCTCGAATTTGTTAGCTATTTAATTGATATGAATTCCTGATGATTTGATAATTTCGTCAAAAAGCTTTACCGAAGTTGCTTAATTTCAAATCTGCTTTGCAACAGATTTAACTTATTTTTCAAAAGCTACAGAATTCCATTACAACGACCGCGTTTAATTCACTCAGAAAGCAGATTTTTTTAGAAAAAACAATTCAAGTGATTTTATTGAAAACCAAAATTTTATTTTAGGACTCACTCCATTACGAGCAGCCGAAGTTCTAGCACTATTACTGTTGACCTTCGGAGGAGATGAGTGCTTTCCAAACCACGAAATTAAAACCATCACAAACAAAGTCAACTGATTTTATTCTGAAAAAATATTTTCACTGCACACGAATTAATTTGCTATAATTTATATTTTGCCAGCAAAATTGCTACTAAATAAACCTAAAGAACCAAAGACGGAACTCAACAAATTCTAATCCTAATAGTTTCGCTGATGAACTATTAAAAGCTGTCTTGGCGTCAGATTTTATTGCAGATAAAAAGAATGAAATAGTGCGGAAATGTAATTCAATTGAATTCAATGACTATAGCCGTGGTTATGAAAGATGAAGATTGACAATGTTATTGGCGTAACATTAAATAAATAATACATCATGGTCGGATCGTCACAATTGAATAATGGGGTGATTGACTAATCGGGGTTAAATTGTTCCTGGGTTTCAATTGTTTCGAGGTTTTAGCAACCTTCTTCAAATTTTTGACTTGAATCCTTCATTCAATTCCAAACTTAAAATGTGGTATAAAGTCGTCTAGTTTCATCAATCATTTGAAATCTATTTTCATTCGCATTCATGGCTCAGTTCAAATGTCAAAAAATGGCGAGCAAGTTATTCAAATTCCCCTTTTTACAGTTGATTTCAGTTTTTTATACCGGACAAATAAATTTTGCTGGCCAAACTGCTCCGTTATAGCCAGTTTATCCCAATTAAAGGGAAGTTCAATCTTTGCTAATGTTTATGATTTCTACATTCATGGTCCGTCTTTGAAATGCAAATGCAATTAAAACGCAATTAAAATCGACTTACATCCGGCGTGTCAGGTTAATGCTCATGTTCCATTTATATTATGCTCGGTTCGCGCATGCATTTTATGCATTTTTAATATCTTCAAGCATTAGCATTAGCAATGGCAATGGTAAAAGCTTCCAAATCCAACAAGGCAAGGAAAGCAAACAGAATCCAAAATGCTATGCAATTCACAATCCATTCCACACACACACACGAACATAAAAAAGAAGAAGAGAGAGACTCATAAAAAGCATTTTTCAGCACGTGACCAAAAATAAAAACAAGAGAAAAGAGTCTTTCTCATCCTCATCTTCTTCTCTTCGTCAAGTCACGTCTTCCTTTTATTGCGAAAAATCCAACACAATAAAACAAGTTCACGAGACATTAACAGAAACACAAACTACGAAGAACTGAGTTGAATTCAGAGATGGCAAAATGTCCTGGACAATTTAGACCCAAATGACGGCATTTCCAGTCATCATCTGTCCGATAAACAGCTTATGCAAATTTTTTGAAATCGGAGCAAATTTAATTCTTTAATGGGCTTTAATGGGTGGGCAAAACAAGGAAGGTAAAAACTGCTATTGGGTTGAAATGGAGCAAAAGTAAAGTAGGTAAAAAAGAGAAAACAATTTTCGACCCATTTTGTCCCGCGTTTTGTAGTTAAATCGTTTTTACTATGGGTTTTTAAATTCAGGCAAAAATAATAAATCGAATTGTCCATTAAAACCCACCGCGACCGCCATCCCTGTTTCTTTCTTTACTTATTTTTTTTAAACATCGCAAACGAACAAGACAATAGCAACGGAACGAGCATGAAACAAAAAACACACACAAACAGCGAGCGGAAATCATTTATAATCTTTTTACCTTATTAGATTTCGCATTGCCCCTAAACGGATTCTTCAGATTCCTGAGCAAATATCTCCGAAAAACTCTCGGAACTCGTTGTGCTAGCTCTACTCGTACTACTCGCGTAACTCGCACGATTTATAGCCCCAACCGCACCATTTCCATCCACCGAATTCTGCCATCCATTCACTTCTTGACCACTAATGATACCCTTCTTATTCTTCGAAGAGGAAGATGAGCTACTCCCTCCAATAAATCCCTTCCTGTCTTGGAGTTGTTGTTCTAAGAGCAACTGTTTCCCATTATTTTCCGCCTCATTTCCTCCTCCTCCTCCTCCTCCATCCAAATTTTGCTCTGATCCGTTATTCTTAGAGGAACGTGAGTTATTCCTTCTTTTCATTTCACCACCGCCACCACCTTCCAAATTTCCAACGGAACCAAAGCCAAATTTCCCTCTTCGATTTCCTCCTCCACCTCCTCCTCCATCACCTCCAAATTCACTCCCACTGCTCGTCCCAATATTCTCGTAAGCGTGAGGAATTGAAGGTCCTTTCAGGCTGTTAGAGGAGTCTAAACGGAACAATCCGTTTGAATCCGTTACGGATACAATGTTTTCGTCATCATCATCGTTTTCATCGTCGTAGGCATCGTCATCACCTCCATTTGGAACGTAGAATATTGAGGATGACATGGGACCAGAGGAGGATTGGTGATCTCCACCTCCATTTCTTTGAGATACGGAGCCACGAAGCTCCTTGATGATCTGCAAGAATGAATGTCCTGATTTTGACAATCTCCTTATCAAACCCTTGCCATTTTGAATTTTATCATTTTCCTCCACTCCTTCTTCAACCCCAACCATAAAATTTGGTCGGATTGGAGGATCCGAATCAGGATTATTTATGATGATCTGTATTGTCTTCCATTATCACTGTTTTTGCACGCCGAATGGAAAACTCATTCAACTTTAATTAAAACACAGCAGCAGTAACGCAAAATTAATAAAAAATATTTTCACATTCCATCACATCACATCATCCACACAGCACACAAACACAAAACAAAGCACTTTTAAGAAATTATCATCATCATTCAAAAATTAATTTTTGGAATTTGCAAAACGATAACAAAGCAAATTAATTCATTGCAAAACTAAAATGCCGATACATGCTCAGGTACCTAATTTCATTAGCGCATCGAGTGTTGTTTTCTTATTTATTGACTTAAATTATTTATCTTCCATTTGTCTGTGTTTGTTGTTTGTGGTTTGGTTAAAGTTTGTTTCTTGTTTGGGTAAGTTCATGAATATCCTAAGAAAGTACCTGACAAGAATTGATACGGTGCTTTGCACAGTTTAATTTAATTATTTGGAGTAAAGGACGGTAAAGATACGGGAGGACATCCATAATTGTCTCCTAACTAAACCAATACAATAAATTGGCTCATTAAGAGCTTCACCTTCTGTTCTGTTTATAGTGTGAAGTACAAGGAAACCACTTTAAGTCCCATCGGAACAATATCATTTCATGAGGGAAATATCGTTTCTGGAACTACTTATTTAAATGTATTGCCAAGAAGTGACATTGAAATTACAAGAAGATAAAGTAGAGCCTTCTGTAATTTTTTTAAACTTGGAAATTGCACATTTTAACACCAACACGGGAAAACGGTTTTTGGCAGCGTTAAAAACGCATCTAGATTACTCACTAAAAAGATTTTCGGACTAGAACTTTCGAAATGTCACAGAAAATTTTTTATGAACAATTATAATTCCAGTTAAAAAATGATTTGAATAGTCCACTTTACACCTCAAAACGTTACCTTGTACTTTACTAACTCGTGAGAGTTGCAACATGCACCATAAAATACACCAAAATACCGAAAGATATTGTTTTTCTTTTTCGGAGCTGAACTAAAGCATATTACCTATTGGATATGGATGGATTGGATTGTTTGGATTTTTTGCAACAAAAAAAAAAAGTTCTTTAGCGAACGTCAATCAAGACATTAGCGTCTTCCTTTCTCTTCTCTTGTTTTCCTTCCCTCTTCCAACTTTTTTTTATGGTAATAGTAATAGTGTTTTCACATCTCTTGTCCTCAGCTAGTTACGTTACGACCTGTCTTGTTTGCTCATTTGGGGTAATAAACATTACCCAATACAAACAGTCTACTCTTGTTTCCTTCCAAAATATGTTTACTATTCATTCGTTTCGTCGAGGAAGAAACAATGTTGCGAAAAAAAGTAAACTTTTTTGAGTTTGGAGAAAGAAAAAAACTTTTTTTGTCCATGATTTTTTTTTCTCCAGGAGAGGAAAAGGGCATCGAACATGACAAACGAGCTAAAGCACTTTGATACAGAGGAAAAAAAAGTTTGGTGGAGTTTCTTGGAAAATTCATTAAAGGAGGAAGAACACAACAGAACACGAGACGTTAATAAGTTTATGTAGGTAGGTGGGAAGTACACAGGACCAGGATCAGGACAAAGTCAAGTCACCTAAGCAAAAATGAACCTACTGAGAAGAAGACTAGACCTGATTGGGAGTGAGACTACATAGATTCAGAGTTTAGACCACACACTGTTCTGTTCCGGTAGACAGAACATAATGAAGAGTAAAACTGTGATAAAATAAACCTAGGCGTGGATATACTCAAGTTTTTAGCAATAATAATATCATATGATTCTAATATAACTACCGCGTCCGACTCTGAATCATCTAAATGGCATACGAATTGTGTAATGTTGAAAAATTTTAAAATTTGGCGGGATAGTATTTAATAAAAGGCCTTCCGCTCCGTGAAGTTAAAATTTAAAAAAAAATACCTTTAATGTTTATGAAAATATTTAAATAAGGGAATAAAATTTTTCGATTATTCAAAAGCTGAACTAGGTCTTAATTTTCTCTAAAAACTTTGGAATAGATTTTTCAAAAATTAATTAAAATTGGAGTTTTTAAAGCTTTTGAGCGTTTTAATTTGTTACAAAGCCTTCCTCATCCCGAAGTACTGAAATCGAAGAATCCGTAAGGTAATCTGGTTTGGTTAGGTTTGACAACAAAAATTTGCAATTTCCTGTTCTTTTGCAAATAAGTCTGAAAAAAATATTTCCAAACCTCTTTCTGAAATCCATATAGATCTGCTATCGACAAGAAGTCCATCTGTACATGATTTAACGATTTGACCACGACACAATTTCAGTAAAGGACGTACTGACCTGACAAGTTTCAAAAAATTGCAAGTGATCTCAATAATGAAATGTAATGTAATGCAATGATCATTCAAACGTTCTTTATGCTTGGGAAAAGAGAACTTTACTCCAACCAAACCAACTCTACAGATATTTTCCCGAGAGTTTAAGAACTTAACAAAAGTTTCGACTTTACTGGGGTAATAAAAACAAAGGAAAGTTCTTTTCTTCTGAGGAGTGAATGAGTAAAGCAATAGCAAGCTCTTTCCAGATTCCAGATTCAACTCAAGAAGCTCAAGACAATACCAAGACACACACAAAAAAATGGTAATTCCGTTTAGACAATGAGCAGCGACACAAGCAAAAAAAAGAAAACAAAAACAAGAGTTTTTCATGGAATCCAAGTAAACCTTCTTTGGGTCGTACTCGGTCGATCGTGATCGTGATCGTGTCAACTCAAAGTAAATAACTTAATCTTGG
>JAHZMX010003042.1:0-15890 GCA_027743895.1 Seira musarum
TGAAAATAAGTTTTTTGGAAAGTTGAGGGGCACACTGAGCCAAATCGACCAACTGAACCAACTGACTATGCAAGTGTGCCTTACTCTCTCCCTTTCTTTCTTTTCACTTACTCTTTCACTGGATATGTTTAATTCTGATGAAAATCGAAGAGGCGATAAGGAGCTTTAGAACTGTTGCATAAGAACTCGATGAAGAAAATCTAAAAAGTAAGTCTAGTGTTTGGCAAACAACGTGGAGCGCTGTTTGGAACGCGTATTGCCATGAGAAAAGCCCACAAAATACTGGACGAGATTCGAGGATTCATTGCAAGAGAAAAGAAATTCAGGAATCCATTCTAAATACACGCACTCGACAAAAAAAAAGAGAGAGAGAGAGAGCCAGGCCGTTGGAAGTAGTCGTGGTGGTTGTGGAAGTAGTAATAGTAGTAGTGGTAGTAGAAGCAAAAGCGAAATCGACCTGCTTTCTGCTTTGCTTGAATACTTACTCACTCACTCACTCTTTGAGTCTGAGCTCGCAGGGTGAATAGTTTTCCCCAGCAGCCTCTCGCATTTCAATCCTTATTGGAAGTCAACGTTTTTCAACCATAATAACACCACCAAGCAAAAGAGGACTTTTGAATTGAGGGATAAAAATGAGAAAAAAAGGGGGACTTTTCGTTTGATAATACAACACTCCATCAAGGAAAAAAGTCATTTCGAGAGGATCGCTTGGTTTTCCTTTTCCAATTCTTGTATTTTCATTCTAAGAAAAAGGAAATAAAAAATGAGGGAATAAGCACTTACTCCCTCGTTTTACCTATTTTTTTTCTATCCACCTAATAGCTTGTGGAAAACTTGAAAATTGAATGACTTTTTAGCATCTCATAAATACATGATATGCCATTACCTGTGTCAACTCGACATTTTCCGCTCCTGTCTTTCTTTGAAACACAAAGCCGTTTTCTTCATTTCATCTGGCAACTTCACACGCGCACCACATCACACACAATCACAATCACAATCCTCGATTTCCATCGTCATCATCGTCGTCCCTAACAATGTTATTCGGATCGTTGTGGGACAAAACCTAATTACCAGATTTTTCATACAGATTTTTGTATTCGTAACTGTCAAAGAGGAAGGTGGGGGAAAGTGGTGATTATGTCAAGGAGCTTTCTCTATTGCACGTAAGTATTATTCGAGGAATCAATTAGAATATGAAATGATATTCCTAATGAAGGCTTCCGAAAAAAAACCCGCAGAAAAATTTTTTAAAAAGCAATGGAAAATTCTAAGGAAGACTTAATCATTATGTATTCCTCCGTCTCATTTTTTCCCTCTCTTTTTTAGTTATCGCATTTTCACTTGAGGTAGTAGTCGGTAGTACTTACGCTTTAAAGTCAGAAGAAGTGTTCAAAGAAAGTTTTGCTGTCCATGGGTAAGACATAAATATTCATGCACCCTTTTAAGATGAAAACTTTCATCGTGGCTGAAAAGAAAGCATATTTCGTTTTCTCTCTAAACTTTTCAATTCCTTCGAGCGTTTAACAGGACAGATTTGATGTAAGAAAAAAATTTTTTCTTCTTTCTTCTTCTTCTTGCTCCATTTCCCTGGTCAGCTTTATTCCGATTCATAGATTTAATAGTATTCAAATAGTTCAAGCTTGTTTGCATCTTATGATGGTTCCCACGAAAGAAGTAACCAAAGAAAATCCAGGAATCGAGAAGCTGGCAGACGTTCCAAGTACTTGCAACTATGTATAGTATGTTTATACATGAATTCCCACTCTACTTATTTGGGTGTGGACTTACTGAGTTAATTTTTTTTTCTAGAAATATTCAGGAAAATTTCTTTGGCAGGTGTGGAAAGATATACATATTTCCCAAGAAAAAAGTTTTATTTTATGATGACCAAAAGGAAACTAATTAATACATGAGAAATACGGGCGTCCATAGAAGAAATGAATGCGCATGCATCTTCTTATCAGAGTGAAAGAATGTCAGTAGGTGGTCGATAATAATATTACCCAGGCTAAATTGTAGAATGCGCCAGAATCAGAATAAAAACTTTCTTTATATAAGTATAATTTTTTTTAAGATGCTGCTTTTAAAATGACTTGGTGACCTGGAAAGAAAAGCCATTTTACTAAAAGATAATGTGAAGAGGGAAAATCCTTTCATGGATACATATCTCTCTCCACCGAGTTTCATTTTCATTACAACTGCAACAAAGGAATTGAATGGGCACAATTGTGGAAATATGGAATGGGATGTCCAGCACAGCACAGCTTTCAAGAAGAGTTTTTCAACTTCACCAGAGTAATGACCAAGACACACCCAATATTATTGTGTAATCGAAAAGGCATATAAATTCTTTTCTTCTGGAACTATTGCAATGGAATCAATACAAAAAAAAATATTCTAGTCGTAGTCATGGTCATAACGATAAGAATTGAGAAGCCATTTGATAAAAACGCGTTTTGTCATAAATACTGCAAAATTAATTCGCAATTGTGTTTGTCCTTGTTTATATCATATCATTTCACTAAACACATTGTCAGTATGGGTCAACAAAAAAGAAAAGTATTATTCCGTTTCACATTTATTATTACCTTCAAAGACATGTTTGTGTTGTGTGTATATCTGTATATGAGCGTTCTTGAATCCACTTACTCATCCAAATCTAAATTGTCATTGTCACGCAAAACGTCTATTTTGTCCTTGGAAATGACTCCATATCCTACCGCAATGTTCATGAAATGATATCATCAAAGCTTGATGAAATGTAAATGACAGGTTTCATAAACGCTGATTGCAGAATAAGTTTAAAAAAACATTTTGATTAGTCTAACAATAATCAAATAACGTCATTGTTGATTTACTTGAAAATAAAGGTAAAGTTTAAAAGGGTTCGCTTAATTAAAGCTAATTAATTAGATTTTTTTCTAGCCGCCACTTTCCACTTTGTAAATATCTTCGATTACTTCTAAGAACAAGGCCCTGCATAACGACCATCTTGTGTGGGAGTAATGAACCGAGTCAGGATTCCATCAAAGGTAACCACAGCTTTAATAAAACAAAACTTCCTACTTTCTTTCTTCCTACGAGTAAAAGCGAGTGGATTATAAAACATTTATTCCATACATGAAGCATAGACAGACTTGGCTTTGCCTGGCATGTTTATTCAAAATCAGAGTATTTTTTTTGGCATTCCAATCAAAATGGTGTAAGTAAGCCGTAGTGCGAAAACGTACATGCATAAAATGCCACTTATTTGGAACTCGAAAAGAACATGGAACTCCCTTGATGCAGTAAAATGCCAGAATACAGCAGAACGTGTCGTTTTGGACACGCCACCTTTAAGAAAAAAAAGAACAAAGCTAGGATAGCAACAAAGGCAAAAATCAATAGTTTTACTACACAAATTACTGCAAATTTAGGTATTTATTTTTATGCATGTTGTACCGCTGACATACTCGGATCGGATGATGACAATACCATAATCCATCTCATTCTTTCACTTCTCCTTAGAGGAATTGCTCCCACCGATTTTTTTTATTTTCTTCCGGTTTGTTCGGTGTTTATCTGTTTTTATTCATTTTTTATTTATTGCGCGTGAAATAGCAAGATTGTCTAGCAATAAAATTATACTACGCATTAAAAATGTAGGTACGTTAATTTCTTTTATAACATCAGTGACACCGACACCCCTACTTTTTATTTGCATTATCGCTGACGGTTCGTTTTCAAAGGTGAAATTTACCCGTGGCTTTTCTCAAGGGACCTCTACACGGATAAAGTGTGATAGACGGGTGGCCGAAACGGATGCGTTTTAGGTACAATATATTTCGTTTAAAATTTTGGAATCGTTTCTCAGAAACGCCACACCACACCACCACTGACTGTACTGATCGGGACAAGGTGACTTATTTACCATTTTTTACTATTACGCTTTTACCAATATTAGCTCATCCAGTTCCAGATCCACAAATGACCAACGAAAAGAACAGTCTGTGTTTTTAGTCTGCTATTCTCATTCTTTGTTTGTCAGTGAGTAGTCAGTAGTGATGTGATCACTGGTGACATGCATGTCTGACCGTATAATACAGTTGTTAATGTGTGTAAAAGTAAATCCATAAAAAATGTTTTTGAATGAGTGTTTCCTCACGTTTGCTAAATAGGTATACAAACATATTCAAATAGAGTGGATCTATTTATTTATACGTGCTTACCAAACAACAATCGCAATTGTTGTCCGTTCACGTCCATCCATATTCAATTATGCGGCGGAACTAATTGCATTCCTCATGTTGGAGCGTAATGGGTATGACTCGTACTTGATCGTACCGTTTGTGAACAATTTTCGAATGTAAATCGTTCTCTTAATTCTTTTCGAGCTTCCTATTTCCTTAATGCATGTATGTAATATAGTGATAAAATGTGCATTCCAACATGCACATTGTAAATAAGCTTTAACGGCAGTGGTATATACTTAGTAAGTGTATGTAGGTAACGGGCGCATTCAAATGAATGGGCCTATATTCAATGCGAGATCACATTATCATCTTCATTTGTGGAGATCATGCCAAGAATCTTCTATCTAGAACCGCGACCAAGAACCAACCAACCAACCATTCTTGTTCATTCAACGCGCTCTTATTACCATGCTGAGGTGAATCTCGATTTTTAAATATTTGCATACACTTTTCCTCCCCACTCAAGGCAAATTCATGCAAATGGATTTATACTGTGGAGCCAATCTAAAGACAAGCATTGGCCTCTGGTCACACCGAAAAAAAAAAATCGATTGGTATTACTGAAATCTAAAGGTTCAATTTGGTGGACAATTTCGGTTTCTTTTGAAGTTTTTCCTTTGTCGGTAAAAAATGTAATTTTCTCATAAATTGGACAACTTGCCAAGATCTGCTTAGGTTTAAAGACCTAACGCAATGGTAAAAAAATGTACATACTTATTGCTCTTTTCCCGACAATTTTCCATTTTAAAGGGATAATTCAAAGAGAAGTACCACAGTATTTCCATATACCATTAATCTCATTCAAACTTTTGTTTTCTTTCGTTCGATAATAGCTCATAGTCTCACATGTCGACAAAAAAAACTCTGTAGTGGAATGGAAATAGTAGTCATAGCCAATGTTTTTATTGAAACCTGATAGTCATTTTCGCTTTGCGTGTCCACATTTTCATGTCATTCTGTTGCTCCTTTGTTTTCCTACTTTCAGTCAAACAAACTTTGCGAGATTTTAACCTTTGGCTATTTCTGTCACGTCACTTTGTTGTTGTGTCCAGCAGGAGTAGCCACGAAGCAAATTTTTTTTATGCGGATTCAGTTATTTTTACTCCTTCACATTTTGTTTATGTTTGCTTAATCCACAACAAACCTTGCCATTTAGCAATGCAATCCTTCCAGCTTACCAAAAATGTAAGCTGTGGTGTATAAAACTTATTATTTGTATAAAGCCCTACTTAAAAACTAAAAGGACGACGAATAATTATCATTTCCGTTTATGGTGCAGTGCGCGATAAACTGTTTCCGGTTTTTACTAGTATGAAGCCGCAGGTTTATGCACTATCTTCTCTTCGCCAAATGACTGCCATGAAAGAGTCGGTCAGAAGAGTGAGTCAGAAAAAAAATAATAAAAGTTACCACAAATGTTTTTATATAACACTGTTACAGTGTGTTTTTCCTTCGCGGTGGTGTAGTGTGGTATAGTAAAGTAATCACTAAGCAAAACGTTGCCAGACAAGGAGCACAAAAAAAATATTGTCACCAGCCATTCCGGAAACCAAATAAAAGTCGCTCAAATTCTATGGTTTCCTCTGACAAAAAGACCCTTTGTTTTCAGTTTCATTTGTGTGTGCACAAAGGAAATGTTTCTGAAAAAAACAAACTTAAGAGGAGTGCATATAGTTTAAACTTGTCAGCAAAATACTTTTACATCCATTTGATTACAGAGTCTAAGGAAGAAGTGTGTGTCGTTGTTGTTACTTTAACGTCAGTTGTTGGTATGTTATTTTAAGAAAGAACGCTTCAATTCAATTCAATTGTGTGGCGTACTTAAGTATTAACTGTAGTGGGATTGTGAAAATGTCAAATTGATTATCGATGCGTACCACAAATACAAATTATCCGTTGAATCCTCGAATTCGGGTGTCTGTCTGTGATTTTCTTTTAATGAGAATGTAATACAAATACGTATCTACAGTCAAAGTAAATTTGCATTGTGCAGAGCTGATGTAATTTAACTTGGATTGGATCTTGAGGAAGGTAATTTCTTTAATATTTACTTTTAATTAGAATAAAAGTAGGTATTCTCAAAACTTTTATGCACAAAAACTCTATCTTACAGAATATAGGTAGCTTGTGAAGTCAAATTAGCATTTGACATTTAGAAATGTGCATGTTTTCAGAATATTCCTTTAATGGAAAAGTTAAAACGTGGTTGGTTTCATTCAAAGGAATCTTATGTTACCACATTGATTTCGAAATGGGGGATGGTATTGAGTTAACTAACTATTTTGTAACCAACCAGACCGCAATAGAAATGTCATGTCGTAATGAATTAAAATTAGAATGAAAGTCTAAATTTGACTGCTCGGAGAAAATTAGTAATTTCTTTTGGTATTGTATAAGGAATTCGAACGCTGCAATTATCTTTGCTGTCAGTCAGTCAGTCCGTTCTTCTTCATCAAGAAGAAAGGGTAATGACGGAAGCATTCATGAAAGAATATAAAGAAAGAATAAGAATTGGCGTGTCTTTAGCGTGGGCGCACATGTGGCGAAAATTGTTGACTACTTACACTCATATTATTAGATACTTATGCACTATGCACCAACGCTCAGAGCAAACCACGTTACAATAAAAATAAATGATGATGATATTCGTGGAACAAATGTATTATTAAAATGCTCCAACGAAACGAAATAAGTATTTAACGGGAAAAAAAGAATGACTGGATGATAAGCAAACCAAGAGGCTATGCAATACATACCAACCAGCGAGAGTGGAGGAGTGAATTGCATAAAAAAATAAAGCAGAAATTTTGAGGCAACTGTTGCATCACTCCTCATCACATCACACTTGCAATGCAATTGCAATGCGAGCAGATGTGCCTTTTCACTCTGCTCGTTCTGTGGCTCCTCTTCTCCTTCTCCTCAAATGATGATACACGCACAATGTCGGTTCTTCACATGAAAATTTAAACTTCTCGTTAACATTATACTCACCACATTGAGCACGGAAGAGTGTGTAGAATCATGGAATATTACTATTACGAATTTACACAGGATTTGCATATGAATACAGCGAAAGGGCGAATTGAATTACGTCATTTTTCAAGGTTTTGAAACGACCTCAAAATTTATTATTTTTTTGTACCTCTTCTGTAAGCGTTTTACTCATCTTTTTAACTACGATGGACAATAAAGATTGGATTTAGACACTGAAAAGCAATAAAAAGCAATCATGTAAGTATAAATGCATCAATTCTTTTACCGTTGAATGGCGGACGATTTATGGGCCATTTGCAGAAGAACAAGAATGAAAAAAAGGGTAGTCCGTACGAAATGACAAAATGTAGTAGTCGCAGATTGGAGACCATGTCCTCAAATATGCAATGAAAAGATTTTTTCTGATGATTTTCCAAAATAAAAGTTTCTTCTGAACCGAGACGAGTCAGGGAGTAAGTATTAAGGCAAACGCAAACCTTCGGAATTATTGATGAGTCACGGAAGAGTTACGAATCATAATGTATTTTTCCTACCGTGTGTCTCTGTGCCCTTATGATTTGTCATATAAAGTTGGACGAGGAAAAAAAAAAGTTTGAAGGCAATCATGCGACACAACAAATATTACCTCTCACATTTTTTTTATGTTGGCTTTGGGTGGCTCCACAATGATATGATAGTTATGAAGTGAGTACATATTTTGCAAATTTAACAGGAAAAAGTACTTACGTTTGCATATTATTTTCCTTTGGAAAAGTGTACATTTCCAGTTGTACTAACTAATGTAACTATATAAGTACTTATTTTTTAAAGGATTTTATTTTCATATACGAATGCCATTATTCACCGTTGTATAGTTGGCAATTACGCAGGGACACAGAGAAGTGCTTCAACGTTAATGCGAATTTCCTTCTTTTCATCAATTCCTACGAACTGTGAAGGATGAAGTGGATTATGAACGATGCTCAATTTCACTCTAATGTGCATTCTGAAATAGAACTAACGAATGAAGTACTTATTTACGTAGGTAGTCATATTTAATTTCTCGAAATGAGACAATATGAGATGATGTGTTACGGTTGATTGGCTGTTTTAATGGGATCCTTCAGAAATAAAAAAAAGAAGTAGGCACAAGCCTAACCGTTTCTACGTATATCAAAAATAGCATTTGGTAAAGTGTATTCTGGAAAAGAACTCTGTAGCCGGCAGGTTTCCGTCTGCTTTAAAAACGATTAAAAGCATTTGAACATTCCTCCGGAATCTACATTTAGTACCAGTGCACTTTTGACATTTCTTCTAGTGCGTGGGTGTGAAGAGAAAATTTGTGGAATTTTTTTTTATCCCCCATTCTGTGGACTAACGGTGTTACACAGAATAGCGAGGGTAGCTGGTGTGGTGTCTCACTCAGTTGGCGGACGTTATTAAATGTAAAGTAGCAATGAATTTTTTAAAAACATTTAACGAAATTATGTTACCTTAAGCTATTTGAACTTTTCTGCAAATAGTTTGTATTGTATTTAATGAGGTATTTCAATTCAAACCCATAAATTACCTATTTATAGTGTTTGGATGACATTTAAATCTTCATCTCAAGTCAAATATTTGTTCTCTGAATTTCACTTTATCCATTTCACTGGAGATTGAATAGATCTATGAAGTTCAGAGGTCAGGTCCCAAAAATTGCAATGATCTCAATGTTTTTGAAGAGACAGACGGACACATTGCTTAACATTTTCCAGTAACATTGTAAGCTGCATTGTGACGTTTTGCTGGAACTGGAACCCATTTGAAGAAGAAAGCGGTGAGCATGTGCCTTCGCAATTTAAAAGCATCTCGTAAAGGAAAACATAAAACCATACTATACCTTTTAAGTAAATATAGTGACAAGTGTTTTGAAATAGGAGAAAACAGGGTTTGAAAAACCCGAGATGAGGACCATTTCTCATATCCAGTTACATCGTCTACCTTTAGGTGTGATGCAATATTTCTTTTCTCCTTAAGAAAACATCTTGTAAGTATGCCTTCTTTGTAACCCACTTCTACTTCTAAGTACAGATAAAGTCAGCTTAAAGATAGCCTTACTGTACTCTACTCCACTTCTTTTTGTGGGGGACATACATTTCGAAGGAAGAAAAAAAAGCTAATGGAAGGCTGATGAGATGATCATGCCAAAAGGAAACTACTGGTTGGATGAATTATGAATTTGATGCTACTACAATACAATAACAACAAAGCAAAAGCAAAGCAACGATGTTCATTTCTTTTTCTTGCGAGCTCCTCGAAATCCGCAGTGAAGCCATGCAAATTAAACAGAACAAAGTAATGAGTCGAAGGATATGAGAGCAGAATTGAATAGGAAGACACTCCATTTTCCATCTTACAGGGAACAAGTGGAACACTCCTTTTGGCTTAAGTTCTGAGCAGAGAGATAAAATAAATGTGGAAAAAAAGAATAAGACGATTCTTCATTTTAGCTATGAATAATTCGTCCACACAGTCACAAAGATAGAGTTTGGAATGGAAGTAAAGTGTAATCATTCTTTCTTTCTTCCTCTCATCTCGTTATTGTTTCTTGCTTTTCGCTCTACCTATTTCGCAAACGAAAAATGAATCCACAAAACAAGCTTTTGTAAGTTATCTCTCACATCTTGGAAGATAAAGTTGGACTTTCTTAAGCTTTCGGCTATATAATTATACAGGATTTTTCCTAGTGAAGAAGTCAAAATCAAGGAAACCTAGACACTAGACAGCAATCAAATTCTAGCGTGTTTTTTTTTCTACAATTGAAACTGAAATTGAAGCTATAGCATGACATGGAATAGCTTAACATGGTAACTGGCAGTACCACTGTGATCTGGTCTATGTAAGTTTTTGAACTGAAGACTGAGACCAGAACCAGACATGTTTTTTTTATTATTTTACTTTTTCAAATCCAGCAAATTATAATTTCAGCCTTTGGCAGAGATATTAAAAAATGAATCACTATAATTAGGTAACTCATTTTTACTTTGAAAAGAAAAAGAAAAAAAACTTACTTAGCAGGATGAGCTAAGAGCCTACCTAAGCTAAATAGACATTTTTTTTCCCTGTGAATACGCAATTTTCAGTCTTTTTTCCTTTTTATTTGTTCAAATGTGGAGTAAGACGAAGAAGAAGGTACTCAGTTTTGCCTTCGTTTGCGTTTAAGATTTTTGTCCGGCAAGTAAGTAATCTCATTTTTTTTCTCAACTTGCTTGCTCGCTTGCAATTAAAACGAGCTCAATAGTAGCGACTAGCGACAAAAGCTGCTAGCTTCCTCATCCTCATCCTCATCATAATACTCTCTTTTCGGAGAAGAAAAAAAGCACCGCAATATAGTTTAGTAGGGATATGTATTTCTAACAAAGGATAGAGGAGAGATTAAATCAACATAAAATTAGTTGACGTCATGTATCATAGCAAGACTCTGTGCTACTAGTACTACTGCTCTAGTTTAGAATTCTTTTTCTCACTTTGTAAATGAGCACATGTATTTTCATGAATAAAAAAAGTTTATGCATATCAATCTATTTATACTTTGTAGGTAAATTACCTAACTTACTTATTCAGCTTTCAACAATTCATTTTAAAAGTATTAATATGTAAGTACTCATTTTAATATTCTTAGTGTTCCCCTAAAGTCTGTGAAATGTTTACCATGCATACATTATCATCGTCATAATCATGAACAAATAGTTTTTATGATGCGTGCGTGTGTACCAAAAACAGAATAAAAAAAATCTCAGTAATTCCAACAATCCTCACTGAACACCAGCGTACGTACGTACTAATCCAATCCGATGTATTCATAGCGTTGCGTTGCGTTACTCATCTCATTCCAAAAAAAAGTTATCTGTCTCTCTGTTTAACGAGTAGAAAATAATATGATAGACATTGACCGCTTAGAGGAATTTTTTTAACACATGAAACGGTTGCCTCCACTTTGCTTCGGTATGAAAAAAACTTGAGCGAAGACAATTCTTCTCTGCAAAAGTATGAAATGCCGAATCGCACGATTTTTGCGGTGATGCACGGGCTTCACGGTTTATTATACGTCATTCATTACTGTCGAAATAGGTAAGGACGATTATGAAGGAGGAATTTATATTTTTCCCTAATGCCATGCCACACTACACAAACTTAATAAGAATGAGAATTTTTTTATTTTGTTTATATCCGGCGATGCAATGCAATGTGGCCGCTAACGAAATGTCAGTCATTATGTATGACTATTACTATTACCGTCGTCGTCATCGTCTGTAGTAGAAGCAGTCTGAAAGTAATCATCGTTCTTCCACATAATTTCATGTGAATCCTACCTGTTCAACCGAGCACATGAAAAAGAAAAATCAGAGATATGAAATGTGGGCGCTTAGACGCTCACTTGCTATTGTAGTTGTTTTGTGCTGTTACAGTAAATGCCTCTTCCGTCCCATTCGATTCCTACTACTACTACTTACCTTCTTTCAAGATATTTTTTATGCAATATTAGCATCATCAAAACCTCAATCTACATATTTATGTTATGAGTCTAAATAGAAGAAAACGAAGTCAAATACATAATTTTCAGTGGAAATCTGAATCGTGATGAAGAGGATAATGATGCGGCACCACATCACATCACATCGCATCACGCAGATAGTCCTTCTCAAATACATACATACTTGCAAAGATGTGTTCAAGGAGGATAGTAACAGTAACACAACATAAGTACGTTTTTTTTCCTTTTCGTTGAAGAATAAGAATTCGGTTTTGTGCTTTTAGTTTCGTCCTTCATCCCATTTATTAGCACATGTTTATAATGCAAAAGCACAACGTGTATGATATTAATATCAACCATAATACAATACAATACAATAACGCCAACATTAACATCATCCACCGTTGTAAAGTTATAGATGTTCGATGGTTTTTTTTTCTTCTCTCCCTCATTTATCACAATATACACCTGTTTGTGTGTAAGAATGAATCTTATTCTCATCATTATCATTATGATCATCGGGGAGAGGAGATGGAGCAAAAGCACGTTTATTTAGTCCAGTCGAGTGTTTTGAGAACAAGCTTCATTTTATCCGATATCTTTTTGTGTTTGTGGACTGTGGGAAAATTTTGTTGAGTAAGTAAGTACCTATTCTACTGCTGCTGAGGAGGGAGAGTGTGGGTGATTATTATTTTATCTTTTTATCTTCTTCAACTCACTCAGCCTACCTGTCTCTGAATCTGACTCTGACAGTGACAATGGTGGTGTGCTTGGTGAGGGATGAGAATAGTTTGTTGTATCATCATCAAAATAAGCCCTGCTCAAAACCCAAAGCCTTTTTCTAGGTTGATTTTGTTTTCCTCTTAGTATTCTTTTTTGCTTGATTTACTCCTCCATTATTGTTGTGTAGTTAAGCGTTAAAAAAGGAGTTTGTGTTATTATTTGTTAAAATTCATAGTTGGCTGCTTCTTCTTTTCCCTCCATTCATTTTCGCAAATACTTACGCTCGTGACAACAACTTTCCCTGCGAGCTATAATACCAGGAAGATTTTCGTCTATCAATAGAGCTGTCAATATTTGTGACAAATACTGAAGACTACTTTACCTACTTTTTGTGGATCTCTTCGCATATACTTAATTCTCTGGAATGCGGTTTTGGGGCGACAAGATTCATTTGTAATATCTCCCTTAAAGCAGTAGCAGCAGCAGTGTTACAACTTACAACCAGCTTCATCAATCTTCCACACCGGCAACGCAACCGGCGGTTATACGAACAAGTAAATGCATTTATTTTCCTCTCCGTTTTTGCATACAATGTAATAAAAGCGCATGTTTTTTTGGTATATCAAGCATATTCATGATTTTATTGCGCACATTTACCTCAAACTACATAGTCACTAGTCAGTCTGGCCTGGCTGGAATGATGCGATTGAACTTCATGATGCGCATTATAATTTTGGAAAAGGATTAAGGCTTTTCCATGAATAAAGAAGAATATGAAGTTTACTTGTTTGATGTTTTAAAGGTGTCTCCTCAGGCTGATCTCGACATTCGGCATTTTGTACGATATGACAAAAAAATGTGATCGAGTGGATTCACTTCAAACCCAAATTTTCCTGTCTGTCTGACATATTGCGAGAATTCTCAAGTCATATTAGGTAGTTATAGTAGTTATAGTAGTAGTAATAGGCACGATTATTTGCTGGATTGATTTTATCCTGAAGCAAAGAATTATGTACATAACATCAAATTTCTAACCTTCTGAAGATATTTTTGTCTAGGGAATTGTCATTTTGTAACATTAGAGAAGAATAGGATATAAATAAAAAAAATTGAATATTTTCCTCGTTCAGTTCAGACGTGTGGAAAATTTGTAGGTTTTGTGACTAATCAGAAGTATCAAAACACCCCAAACCACTTCCTTCAACAGCGTAATGGATGGATAGTGGAAAAAGAACATCAGCATTTTGTGTTATGTTATGTCATTAGCCCAAAGATATTCAAGAGTAGAGATTAGTAATCAGAATGAATCATGTTTCGCTTCATTGATTCATATTCCTTCACAATGTGCTCCATATTTATACCTATCTAAAAGCATGTGTTGTTGTAGGTAGGTATGTATTGTATGTGCATCATAATAATATCCTAATGAAATGTGATAATGATGATAATGCATGACTATGACGAGAAGCAAGAAGACGTCATTCTAAAACTAAACCTGTGTCTGCGGCGGAATCACAACACACACTCTTCATGAATGTTGCTGAACAAAGTCTCCGTCTTTTCCTGTAAAAGTTTAGTTGACGTTTTGCAAATATTTACTCATTTTAAGCTCAGTTTGCGAGCCTCATTAAGTATACTTTGGAGGAAGACCATATTTTCCCCCGAAAAGAAAGATCTTTGAAGCAGCTACATGGCAACATTAACATTCATGTTTATCATATTTCTGACTCATAAGCGCCACATTACTTAATGAGATATGCATGTGCATACATTATTAAGTAGCCTGTCCAAAAAATTGTTATATTTTCCATGATTAACAAACCATCTCGCTCTACATATTTTATTTATTCACTCACTCACTCACTCACGCCCTTGTTCCAAGAATTCCATTCCACTTCATGCATTCACATTTACATGTCGATTTACTATCAATATTGACAAAGAAAAACTTCCTTAGGTAATCAATGCCTCAGTACACGGACGTGGTAAAGAAAATGGAGAACGAGTAAGTATTTTCCGTTCTAACTTTAGCAGAATCATTTTTCCATTGTTTAATTACCAGAAAGGCATTAACGAGTCAGGTATAAAAGCAATGTAATGCAGTGTCCTTGCTTTTGTTTGTCTTTGTCGTAAAAAAAACTAATCCAATAACTCGTCAAAGAATTCGTATTAAAGTTGAAGAGGCAATTTACTCTCGCTCGTTTGTGCAATGATGTGTTAACGTGAGTTTCATGTCGCGGCTTAATCAAAGTTGAGCGGAAGGAAGGATTTGGTCGTACACGTGTGCCTCAAATCCCTTTATCAGCAAGAATCTTTTGCGGGTTGAATGAAACTAAAAAATAATCATCAAAAATTTAATTGGAATGGATTCGGATTTCAAAGTTTATCGGTTTTACGAGAGCCTCGAACTTTGCAAAAAAATTGTTTCAACTCAAAATTGCGCCGTATCGGAATCAGAAAACAGGAAAACAAGCCACCACAAATCGCTGTAATGTAGTGGAAAATATATTTTCTCCTTCTTTTCATGGTTATTCAAGAGATTTAAAT
The DNA here is from genome assembly GCA_027743895.1 of Seira musarum. Taxonomy (NCBI): domain Eukaryota; kingdom Metazoa; phylum Arthropoda; class Collembola; order Entomobryomorpha; family Entomobryidae; genus Seira; species Seira musarum. The sequence goes on from JAHZMX010003042.1 coordinate 14,995, forward strand.
AATTTAAAGGGCTCCATCCCTTTGATTACACATGTGAAATGAAACTAAAAAATAATCATCAAAAATTTAATTGGAATGGATTCGGATTTCAAAGTTTATCGGTTTTACGAGAGCCTCGAACTTTGCAAAAAAAAAAAAAAATTGCTGGTAAATCTCCATTCCAATGTAACGAGTCTAAAATTGCGGCGTATGAGAAAACAGGAAAACAAGGCACCACAAATCGCTCTAATGTAGTGGAAATGTATTTTCTCCTTCTTTTCATGGTTATTCAAGAGATTTAAATAATTTAAAGGGCTCCATCCCTTTGATTACACATGTGCAAAAAAAGTTTATGTTTGAGTGCATTGCACAAATCTATATTGTTTCAGAAGTAAGTAAAGAGGCTTTATGTTTGCTCATTTTAGTCATTAAAATAGCCCATCAGTGGTAGTATGTCATCATCAGAACGCACTTGAATGACACAATGTGATACATTATGGCCGCCAGTAAAACTACGGCGAAATGGGCGGATTAAGCTTACATTAGCGTAGTTATATTTTGTCTGGAAAACAAGGTCAATCTTCCCTTACCATCAACAATAATAACTCCCAAAATCCCTACATGGCTTCATCCCAATATCTCTAAACAAACAATTTCAGAAGTATATTTCTACAGGAATCGATTTTACTTACCTTCCTTTCTTTTCTACTGTTCATTTTAGTTGGACTACAAACATCATGTCTATGTCATGTCATGTCATGTCATTTTATTTAGGTACTATCATGAATAATGTTAAAAGCGTCGGTAGATGATGATATTGGGGAAAGATAAGCTTATTTAAACCTTTCAAAAGGTTCGCCTCGGGAGTTTTAAAATACATTAACGGTGAGAATTTCCCTTGATTAGCAAGTTCAGTT
>JAHZMX010003045.1:0-14680 GCA_027743895.1 Seira musarum
AGTCGGAGAAGGAGAAAGTTTGTTCATTTCATGATCGTATAAGTAAACGTGTTCATTGTTTACGTGTGGACATAAAAATAAGATGTTTTCCAATTTCCAAAGCTGTCCTCCTCCACGTCCACGTCTTCATTTACGGAGATATGTCGCGTGATGTGGTCTTGTCATTTGCAGTTGGATTTAGATTGGAAGATTAAATTACTTTTTTTAGATTACCATTTCTTCGAATTGGGAACTACGCTTTTTGTCCACTAAAGATCCACCTGATCTGGTCTGGTCTTAGAACGACCAGAATAAAATAAATTTAACTGGATTAAGTATAATTTTGGGGCGATCTGAAAAAAGCCTTAAATGCATGAGGAATCATTTCTGCCGTTAATTTCTTTTTCTCTATTTTGACCAGTGGCAGTTTTGGTGGTTTAAACCACCTTGCACTGGTTAAGGCCTACACTGCTTTCTTTTCGGCCGAGGTTGAGGTTGGTGAAAATGGTGAAATGTTATTTTATGTCATGTCAATTGTAAAAGAGGACACGATGGTTTTTGCTTACGCAAGACGTGAGTCATACCGACAACGACAACAGCTTAATACACTTAACCCAAAAAAAATTGTTGTTGATTCGATTGAATGAACCTGGAAATATTTTTTTTTTTGTGTGGGATGGAATCAAATAAAATAAAAAAGACGAACGAAATAAATGCGTTTACTTATTTGAAGGTGATGGGGAAAGTAGGACGCAAAGAGATGCGGTTGAATTTTTTTTCATTGGATTTGGGACGTTTTTTACGCATTTTTAATTATGATTTACAAATATTTCATTTGGGTTTTGAAATGCGTTTCGAATTCCTCTGCAGACGCTGAAAAGTATTTTTTCTCTAAAGTGCAGTAAGCAATTGGATGATAGCCACAAAGTCTATTTCTGTTCCTTTCACTGAATCCAATCTACTTCGAAACTGACATGATCCGTTCTTCATTTATGGAGCTGTCCCTAGAAAAAAACTGTTTCTTTTGTTTCGCTTGGTCAGGCCAAGCCAAGCCAGACACTTAATAGCTTTTTTTTCTTCTTCTTCTTCCTTGAAACAATTCAATACAATTCACTGCTCACGAATAAGCTCAGCAACTTTCTTTTTTTTATTGAACATATATTCTCTGTTCTCTACTTGCACCTGGGACGCAAAACCATTGGGCCGTTTCTGCGATAAAAAAAAGGTTGGGAAGAAGAATTGCATAGGAAGTTCTTCAGTTTGGTTCGGAATTGTTTAATAATGCATAGCCTAAAAGTTGAGTCAGTCAGTACAACATCAAGCGAAACAAGCGCACCTCACAAAACTAAGTAAGGTAGGAGTAAACAGTGACTTCACTTGTCTCCAATCCCAATTAAGTTATGAATACGTAGCTGAACATGAAAAAAAAATTAAAGAAATGGAATTTACAAATAAAATGATTTTAGTAGTTCAATTCAAGATCAGAATTTTTAGATGGGTGGACTCTAGCAGGACAGACTTATGGACATATTAAAATCAATACACTTTAAATGGTTTTCATCTATACCTAATAAAAAAATATGCTGTCCTTGCAATATTGCAGCCCCGTAAAAATAACACTTTACTTGACGAAAGCCATCTGCCCTTACCAACCCAAGCCACAAAAAGAGAATGGCGTTTTGGTTTTACTTTTATTTTATTCTCTGGAAAATAAAGCTATCATTTTCCTCCAGGCATTTATTACAACTACACCACTGTATGTAATGTAATCTTGGTACAGTGTTCTAGGGTTTTTGCGTTCTCATTTTCAATTTAGAGAAATGCTCCGCTCATCATTTCTTTGAGGTCATGACTTTTTCGAATTTTGCGTTGACAACGTTCGTAATTTTGTATCCATAACAAAATCAGTATGTTCACGAGTGTATGGGAATTCATGTCCGATTTTCTTCTCCCGAGTCTTAAAATCGATAGTTCTTTTGCCGTAAATTTTTTTAAAGAGTTGATGTTGTACTATCTAAATATATTTATAATTTTTTTCTTCATTACACTCAATATTTTTACTGTTCTCTTCCATATAATTATCTTAAAATCTAAGCAAAAACTTTTATCCCCTTCCATCTTCCTATCCATTCATCTCTCATGGAAACAAAAGATTCTTGAGGTTGATGCTAAGAAAACAAAAGAGTTAAGTGCTCTCCTCTTCTCTTCTTTAGAAGGAAACTTTTCTCTTTTTTGAAGGGAATGAAAAATTACGGTGGCCTACCATAAATTAAGTTTTTTCATTGTCTATTCCATCCATCCATGATATTCAACTTGGTTTCAAAAAAGATTTTTTTTAGATAAACATACCTCAGCTAACGACTTACCTAAGTAGAATAGAATATTCTGTAATATGTGTACAAACTAAACTAAACGCAAACAAGTTAATACTTCTTTTCAGAGCTTTTTTCCCCATCATTTCATGGTAGCTTTGGCTTAACTTTCACCTTTTTCCACTACGGCTACTATTACTGTACACTCAGGTCATTCTTAATAATTTAGGGGATTCTTTACCTTAAAAATCGATACAGAAAACATCGCCAGATCAGTAGAGCATAAAACTTTTGAGTTCATTTCGGTTCAGGTCATGTTACGTTGAAGAATGTTAGAAATGAGTAGTATAAAATAACATGAAATATCAAAAATATATTGGCGTGAAAATGTCCAATATCGGAAATCCTATCATATAAAAACGAGGTATGTAAATGATATGCAAATGTGTCTGTAACATTTTGCTAATTGGTTCTTATTATTTCAAATAATTTATTTGCCACACTTTTCATAATAGTTTCAACCTTATCTTGGTAGATGGCGATAAGAACCTATTTGCTTTGGTTTGCCTACCTTGTCCCTTTGTTCTGTTTGCTGCTTTACAGCAGAGTTGCATGATGTGATGTGAAGGGAATAGGGAATGCATGAATTCCCTTAAAAGTCTTTTACAATGACAGCAACGATTGACGAGGAGCACTGACAGCCTCATTCACGATAAAATTTATGCTTCATATTATGGAGCTATTGCTTTGCTCAATAACCTTCTGACATTGCCGATAGGTGGTAAAAGCTTTACCCTGAATGCGATCGAATGCATTGAATTTCTTTATTTTTTTATTTAAAAAAATTAAAGTCAAGTGTTTTAGAGTGGGATGGGTGAAGTTTTGGAGGAAATAAATTCACTTCCGTCCATTTATGGACGGGCTTCGCACTAGTAGGACTTTAATAACCGTTGAGCGTCTCAATGTGTTCGTAAATGGCCTTTTGGACATTTTCCCCATTTTCCCACTTAATGAAATGGACGGGAAAATGGGAAATCCCTGTATTTACCGGAATTTCTTTCTAAATTATTTTTCCCACTTATCTTCATCAGAAAATTCTTTCAACATGAACTGACATGAATTGAAAAACTCCATAATAGATTGATTTTATCCACTAGTGGGAAAAACAACAACAGACTCGACTGGTCATTATCATTACTATTACATTATTTGTTATAAAATAACGTATGCCCATTAATTTAAGCACCTTTAGGCTTTGCTAGACAACTTTTTTTTCTGTTCCACTTCATTTAATTCTTTATGCAATTTCAATGAAGGGGAAAGGTGAAACTGGACTCTAGCCTCCTACGCGTTAAGCGCATTTTCTTCATTTCATGACATGACAGTCGGAGCAAATGCCAAGGGGCTTTGTGGTTTGGTTTGGTCTAACTCTTCTTTTTCAAGAAATTTTTTTTGCATGCATATTTTNCAATGAAGGGGAAAGGTGAAACTGGACTCTAGCCTCCTACGCGTTAAGCGCATTTTCTTCATTTCATGACATGACAGTCGGAGCAAATGCCAAGGGGCTTTGTGGTTTGGTTTGGTTAACTCTTCTTTTTCAAGAAAAATTTTTTTGCATGCATATTTTATCGTTCACCTTCCTCCTTCCGCTCCTCTTTCTTTTTTTCTTTAAACCACCATCTTCAATTCCCAAGCCAAGTGAAGTAAAGAAAAATTATTATCTTGGTAAAACATGCATACATGAGAACATACATATTTATGCATCATGTAATATTTTCCTCTACAAATTATTTGAACTTTTCTTCTTTGAAAGATATGCTAATGAGTGGATGTGCTGCGCTAGAGATTAGTACTTACATAGCTAACTATTAGCTGAAGCGTGTCAGCAAGCATAGATTTTTATATGTCCGTCCGTCTTGTAAAAATTTAAATTCACTAAAATGGAAAACCCATTAAAAAATTAACTTCAGCTACGCATTTAACAGCTTCATACATTTTTTTGGATCGATCGGTGGCTTTTTTTAAAGAAAAATTATAAGTACTTTTCCAGACCGGAAATCAGCGGCGCTTCTCTTGTTAAAGTTCAAAATGTTCTTCTCCGTTGTAGTTGTGATGATAATGATGATTAAAAGACCACGAGTAGACCAGCCCAAAATGAGGGAAGCCATTATACCAGACAGAGCCAACGGGATAGATGATCGATAAGGCTAAATTATAAATTTGAAGTTTTTTTACGCGTGGCCTCCTTTTCACAATTCACAAGCGAAAAAATATGAAATCCTTTTGTGCATTCTTTTTTGCGTTTGGTTTGGGTGTTCAACTGTTCAATTCAGTCCTTTTTTGTTGTCATTTTTTTCGTTATGGTAATATTAAAGAACATTGTTTGGCTCAATGTAATGTAATGTATGAGCAAACAAAAAATGAAGGTCTCTATGGAGTAGCGTACTTCGTTTTTTCTCTTGAAAATGGGACAGTTTGTTCTCATGGAAAATAGTGAATGGCTGCTACTGTTACAGTTACATTTTTTGCAATAGGATTCTAATCCATAAAATATGTTTGGAAAGGAGTTAGGATAGGAGTTGTTGAGGAGGAAGAAGTGAAGGTTAGAATGTATGTATTGTAGCCAAGCGCATGTAGCTTATGCAACATGTCTTTTTTTCTCCCGTAAGTAGTTTTGATATGACAAGAGGAAAGGGACAACACAAAGGACGAGTAATGGAGGAATCATGTCACATTTTATAAAAATCTAGAATACTGCGTTTTCCATGTAAAATGCACCATTTGGCTGACTGAGTACTGGACTGCGTACTTCCGCATGCGAAAAATGTTATAGCAATGGCTATATGGCTTTTCTTCCGAAGTTTGGTCCTCCAAATTTACATGCAAAAAAATAAGTTCCTCTGAAATTCCTCCAGATATGATGACATAGTTTTTGAATTGTGCGCAATGGCAATCTGTGATTACTTTCGTTTAATAACAAATCCTCTCCTCTCCACTCTTCAAATTTGCTGTACCAAAAGCATGTAAAAAATAATGAGAAGGGTCCATTTGAAACTTTCATTAAAATTATATTTAAACAATTTTATTTTAGAATTCAAATAAAATTTCAGCTTGAAAGTAGTTTCAACAATTTTTTTCCCTAAATACTTCATTTGCTATATTCATATTTTATACGGCGTTAATGTCAATGCATAAATACTTGTACACAGTTACTGCGCAATAAAAAGTGTATCTCATTTTCTCATCATCATCATTATGCACGCTTATTTGACTCCATAATTCCAAGAAGTTCCTTAAGAACTGGAAGCAGAAAAAATGCATCAACATCAAACTTTTTTCCTCCAAGTCTTATGAAAAATTACGAGTGTTTCTAAATAAAAATCTATTTTTTTTCTAGGTCCACAATGTGAATCACGAATGCTACACATTCCCTACAAGCCATTGTCACAACGCATGCTAGAAGAGCCATTCTGGTTGGGTCTCATCACCGTTTTTGTCGTTATGGGGGTGATAGGACTCATCTGGTGTCTCAAAATGCTGCATATTCCGTACAAGCCATTGTCACAACGCATGCTAGAAGAGCCATTCTGGTTGGGTCTCATCACCGTTTTTGTCGTTATGGGGGTGATAGGACTCATCTGGTGTCTCAAGAGACACTTTCCCGAAAAACTGGAGAAGTTCCTCAGCGAAGATCTTGAACGGAATCGTGGTATTTCATGGGGTAATTTGATCACTACAAAAAAAAGAAAACATTTCTGGAAAAATTGGGTTCAAGGATACGACTACCATCCCAAAATATAACATAAACATAACATAACATTACAGGAATGAATCTTACCTGATTTTAATGACTTTTTTTTCTTTTCTTCTCTCAAACTTCAAAACACGTTAAATTACTTTACGACATCTCTTACGATTACGATGACATGAACGACGAAAATCTAAAAAGAAAATCGTAAATATAATTTTTGCATTTTATGGAATGCAACGTCGTAGGTGAAAGTACTCATACGAATGAATATATTTTTTTGTCTCATTCCCTTTTTTACGCACATTTTTTTCTACCATCGCCCGAGGAAAGAAAAAAAGTTTGTTTCAATTTTGGAATAATATCTCGCGAGTCTTCATTTTCCTTTTTTTCTTGCTCCCCATTTTTTCTCTTTGCTATAAAGTTTTTAGCATGTCATTTAAACTTTACCACCGCACATATGGAATGGACCGTTGTAAATGGTGTAGTCGATGTGCATATTTTTTATGAATATTTTAGTGATATTTTTTAAGGTCATGGTAAACCCGTGGTACATTCGATCATCCATGTCTGTCTGCATGTCCGTCCTAAAAATTTTCTAGTTTTAGATCAGAATGATTGTATTGAGCTTTTATGGTCATAAAGAAGTTGCTTGGAAGTGAATATTTTAATCGATGGTATAAAATCCCGATTCACTTGGAATATTGGGTTACCATGGCCATAAAAAAGTTGTCTACACTCCACAGTAGAATTTTTTTTTCATATTTGGTCCATAGGATCACCAAGATATGCGCATGTAAATTATGTATGTATGTAAGATGATGAATGATGTTTTGTTAGGCTTAGGCTCAAGCTTTAAAAAAAACTTTTTTTCTTCCTTTTCTTTTCTACGAGCATGGCAGACCATACCATTTCCTCCTTTTGAATTTTGCATTGTTTGCAACTGCAAAGTGCTTCCATTTTATGTCAAACACTGTATTTTTTTTGTTTTGATGACATTGATGTATTCTCTTCAAACTGTAACTGTGGAACATGAAAATGAAAATAACTGTTCTCTTCGACGATACGACTACGATGATGATGGGGAAAACTGGTAATATTATTTTTTTGTGGTGCACCACTAAAAAGCACTATAAAACCATGAAAAGCCACCTATTTCAAACCCATCCACCCACTCGATTTCAATTTCTAAAGCTTCTGTAATGTAATGTAATGGGTTTTCATGCTGATTTCTTTGTCTGACTTTCTCGTGCAAAATGACGCACTTCCCAATGAAATAAGTAGAACATTTTTAAAGGATTTTTTGTATAAATTTTTACGAAAGATTCAATAATTGATTTTTCGATTTTTCAAAACTAAATATTTTACTTGTTTGCATGCTCCTCTTTAAAAAGCTTCTTCAGCATTATTGATCTTGCCATGTCCGTTTGTCTGTCTGCACCTGTGTATTTTGTATAAATGTATTTACACATTTTGCCGAAGCCTTGATTCTAAGAAAACTCATCATTGATCTTATTTTCTCTTTGTTTTGCTCTTTCATTCGTAACATTTTTGAATTTCTATTGCATGCACGAAATGATCCTGCTTTTCATCGTTTTCTGTGGTTTCTTGGTCCCAAGTTGATTTCAATCATCATTTTCATCACCAACCCAAGCCACTGCACCGTCACCGTCAAACTCATTTTACTTTAGTGAAATGATCAGAGTCACAATCACGATTGCGCTTTTAATATTGCTTACTCGTTTCGTTTCGTTTGTTTGCGTCCTGAGTTTCGTAGTTTTGTGGTTTTTTAGTGAAAATGAAATGATTTTCCCATGGATCCTAGATTCATCATCAAAACTTTTCCCTCATATATTTTTTTTAGAATATTTTGTCACATGAACCACTTTTTTCTCGGATTAATTTTCCCTGAGAATTAGTAGGAGCAGCTGGTGCTTGTGCTACGCTCTCATATAAAAACCCGAAAGTTTGTCGTTTTGTAGTTTTAGATTTCGATTTTCAATTTTCATAAAAGTTTCATGTTCCCCAAATGCTGAAACGGGATTAATGAAAGTAATGTATGGATAGATTAGCTAATTCTTTCAAGCTTTTTTGTACACGCACACTCCTATAATTTATTGCGCTCCAAAAAAGGGGAACATTCATATTTTACGTAAACTTAGAAATTTCCAAGAATTCAACACGAAATTAATTTTTTTTTTGTTATTACCAAAACGGACTTTGTGAATGTCCCCTAATTCCTTTAAATATATCATATTGCGTGTTTCTCTCCCTCTCGTCTCGTCTCATTCCTGCCAATTCCCCTTGAATATTATATTAGCTTGCGAATGCGGAATGACATTACAATTTTTTATTTAGAGCGTAACATAACATAACACAAGCAACTATATTTTTTGAACTATATTATTGGATAAAAAGAGAACTCTCCTTTTTCCCCTTCAAGCAATCCAATACCAATTCCAATCGAATTTGAAACGAAATCGAGCTCAAACTCAAACTGCAATACAATTTCCCTTAGGCTTTTATTCGTTTCATGTACGAAAAAAGAAGTTGTAGTAATGTACTTCCTCCACATTTGATTGAGTTGATGGGAATTCAAAAAAAAAGATTCTTTAACTTTGATCGCGAGAATTTGACTTGTAGAGACCGACAAATAAACCATAAACCACATCATATTTACTATTACAGCGACACAATTTCAACACATTTTTAAATGTCAATGTAATAAACTGACTTTATTTTTTTGTACTGCATGAAAGCCTAAAGTGCTTCAAGTATGACAATAATACAATACAAGGGAAGTGCATGTGGTGACAGTCGAGTAGAATTTCTTCTGTGCTTTTTAATCGATTCAATAAATGTTGAATATTAATTCCTACATATTTTCTCGACCGAAACCATATATGCACTTTTAAAAAAATTTATTCTAACATTTTTTTATTCTATTGTGACTAAAACCTATCAAAAGTACACATAAATATACAAAGTATCTATATACCTAACCCCACTCAAAAAAAAACTTTTTTATCTTCTTTCATTCCTTTCTAACAATCTTTCTCTCAAACTTACAAAAGAAAAAATTTGCTTCTTTATTTCATGTTTAATACGAAATGATAAAATTTCGCTTTCTTTTTTTCTTTCTTTTCTTCCACTTTCTCTTCCTCTTCTGTGAAAATGATGAAACGTACGTACATGCCTTCCCAAATATCTTTCATTGTGTATCATCTTCTCTGCCTACATCATCTTCTTCTTCATCATCTTCATCTTCTTCTTCTCGTGCTTTTTTGTACTTCCCTTCTGCTCTGCCTGTCTATGTGCTCTATCAACAACTTCTGCTGCTCTTCTTTATTTTCCCACAATTATTTTTTCCGTTTCTCTTCACTCTTTCTTCTTTTTCTGCATCCACATCCAATCCACAACTTTTTTTTATTTCCTGCCTGGGAACAAAAATAAAAAATGTGATTTAACTACGATTCGATTTCGATGGTTCGCATCACGATCTCGACCTGTAGCTCCTTCCTCTGTCCGGACAGGTGGTGTGGGACCGACCCCTTTAGGTGTGAGGGATGCTATCCCAGGAACATCATCGCAACAGGCGGCTAGCCCACCGACTACAAGGTCATTTTTAGGAAGATTGGGAATACGTAAACCATCCCTTTTGTCGTTATCTTCTGCCACGTCCAATGTATCCGCTACTGTAGCAAGTCCTCACACGTATGAAAATAGGACTTTTAGTCTAGATGACCTTCTCCGGCCTTCCAGAGGCATGCTCCGTAAGTTGTCTTTTAAAAACAAAGAAAAAAATCCCCTCTCAGCAAAAAAAAAAAATTATCCCAAAACCTAAGTCAATTTCAAAGAAATTTTCATTCCATTTAAAAAAAAAGCCTCAACGTTGAATAAATTCGTGTCGCGGTAAACTTCCCGGATGGTGACTTCCCGGTGAGATGGTATTGAATAGTTTCTTAAATTTAATCAGATTTAAATTGAGTAAGTCAGATCTCTTAAGTTGCCCCAAACAAATATGTGGGCATTTTCTCATTGGTCAAAAAAAATTTCTAAGAATCTTCTAAACTTGGCGAAAACTGAAAACCTGTAATTATCTCACCGGGAAAATTCTATGCCGGCAATTATCTCATTGAAAATCGCTTAGAAAATCGAAATTAATGAAAAAAAATGAAGAGGCAGAGAAAACAGTTTTGGAATGCCTGCCTGCGCGCTAAAAGCTAACGAGTTCCGTTTTTTAACAATATTTTTCAGAAATTTTTTTCCAATAATTACAATTAATATGACATGAGATAATAATGAGAATGAGTTTATCCTCTTGGGCCAGTGAAAGTCTCGCATGTAGAATAATTAATAATTTGTTCGATTGCTTCCTATTCACAGAAAATGAAGTGCCTTTAATACTTTGGCTTGCGGTTGCAGCTATATTTATTGAGAAAAGATTAATTAATACTGAGTCGTGTAATTTATATAAATTACTTTACTGTCAAGCACTTGAAACAGCTTGAAAATTTTTAGAGGCTTTACCTTAAATACTGACAAAAAAATTCTGAAAATTAGCTTTAGATGAAGTAAGTAGTTTCCGTTCCAATTCCGGTTTCACTTTGATACTCAATGGAAAATGATATGTATAGGCACGCCAAGCCCGCACCGTCGTCGAAACTACTCAGTACAGGTGCGCCGGGATCCAGCGGAGAAGCAACAGATACTTCAGCAACTAGTATCGCCTGGCCCCAGCTCATCATTCGATGGCGAAAGCAAGCCGGCCACTCCAAAGCCGACTTTAGCCGAGATAATCCAAATGAGTGAGAAGAGGCTTCGCCTCGCCTCCCAGTCTTCAATGACGGGAGATCCTCAACCAGGGACTAGTGGCACCTGACAACAATAGCATAGACTCTGTCTCCTCCTCCCAAAGGCAGGATTCACAGGAAACTAGTTTCAGTACATTAGCGCCTCAGACTTCATCAATGTCTACAATTTCCCCCGCCACTGCGGCATCCCAACAAGCCTTAAAGGCAGAGAAGAGGGTGACCTTCGCCCACATGATGGATAAACTTGCCGCGGGAGAGATGACATCCTCTTCCTCCTGCTCGGATGTTAGTTGCGGGGAAGAGAGCAAGATCATTATCACTGTGCCCCAGAAACCATTGGGGAAGAAGGACCGGAAGGGAAGATTCCGAAGGAGTAAGTCCTACAGATCAAGGACAAGTGAAGAGGATGGTGCAGAGATATCCTCTAGTGACACCACTCCCGATCCCATTTTCACGCCGAGGTTCCCCCTGAGGATCTGCATTTCCCCCACGAGCACCACAGGTCCGAGTATGACAACGACTAATGCTTCATCCAATTTAGCAACTACTTCCTCATCTTCATCAAGTTCTTCAGCTGCGAGGAGCGTTCCAACAAGTTTAAGTGCGAAGCCACAAGGATCGGGTAAAATGACCAAGATTGCAAGTGCAGATTCCCTTCTTTCTCTGTTCAGGAGGTTCTCGGGTTCGAGTAGTGCACCGCCTAGTCCACAATATTCGGAGAATGAGGAGTCGTCCGCAGGTAAGTACAAAAAAAAGAAAGTTGAGTATAAATTTTCCTTCATGCTCCAACCAACTTTGCTCAGCTTCTTGCTTTCTTTTTTTCTAAATCAAAGCGTAATTGTATCTTTCTGTTCCGTATCGTCCATCCAGGAAGAATAAATAAAATCAGCAAATGTTTACCTTTCCTATGAACACATTTTGAGAAGAGTAAACAAAAAAAGGAATGGTATCATTAAACTTGATAACTATAAACGTGAAATGCGTAGAAAAAGTACAAAGTGAAAGTTTTTTCCTAAAGGAAACTTTTTCTAGGGATCACACGAAGAACAGAACAGAAGGCTCGTACGTCATACGTGACTAACACTAACGCATTGTAAAAAGGGTTGGAAAAAGAGGAATACAAAGGCAAACACATTTTCTTTTCGTTTAAGCTAACTGTAACGAGCGATTTATTCACTTTGCATGTGCTTCCGAGTCCTTTTTACTTTATAAGGTAAGTACCTCAGGTGCAAGACAAGCTGCAAGTCAGAAAAATTAATTAAATTTTTTTTGACCATTCAGGGTTTGATCGTTGAACTGTTTACATTACATCCGGAAAAATAAATTTTCTGCGCCGTTGTATGACATGACAAAGAACAAATAGTGATTTTGAAGGATGAAATTTCTTTATAGAAGAACTTCAAGCGACTCCCAGTTTAATAAATGAAGGGCAATTAATTTTTTGCGAAGAGATAAATGGCAAAAAAAAATATAAAAGGATTCTAAAAATAACTTCAAAGGCAGAATTTCAATTTCCAGTTTCTAGTAAAACATTTCCCGCAGTTGAAGTACTTACCTTATCTGATCCCTAAATTGAAATGAAAGGACACAGAAGCAAGTTTCTACACTCTACTTTCCTTTCCTCCTCCAGTAACTGTCATTTTCTTTCGTTCCGAATGAAGTAGAAGTATAAAATAAGTTATATTGATTTTGTCCTGAATCAGACCAGGCCAGGTAGAAAATAAATCCCAGAATACAACGGATTCATCGGTATTGTTTGAACGAACGAACAAACGTCCCATTTCCAACTCACTCGCTCTTCCTTTTCCATCCATCCATCCTCTTCATTTTGCTTCGATTCAGTCCTGGTATTAGGCACTTATATGCATTTATACTTATTATTGTATATCCGCCTGTCTTGTCTTGTCACTGAAATTGGAGTGAAAGCTACTATGTACGTAGCTAGCACACCTGTGGGAAAATTGTAATGGAAATTCTAATTGATTTCTTTCCCTTGTACATTTCTAATTCATGAATACGAAAAGAACAGGGACAAAACCTCACCTGCGCTTTGATTTCGATTCGTAGCAAATTTTCTGTCGAATTAGAGGGGTCACAGGAGAAAATTGGTGAAAATTGGAAATTCATTGGATGTAAATGGATTGTATAGGAATTGTAGAGAAAAGAAGTGTAACAGGGCTTTAAGCTTTTTGTTCTCCAGGGAAATCGATTCGAGTAGCCCAATCCATGTCAGTCCATGTCCATCGACTTTTTCCGTAAGGGAGGCAAAAGTCCATGTAATTTTCTACTCCCCTTAAACCAATGNGTAACAGGGCTTTAAGCTTTTTGTTCTCCAGGGAAATCGATTCGAGTAGCCCAATCCATGTCAGTCCATGTCCATCGACTTTTTCCGTAAGGGAGGCAAAAGTCCATGTAATTTTCTACTCCCCTTAAACCAATGTAATTGGCAATTGTGATTGGATTAGACAAGACAAGAGTGTAGCAAAATCGGCAATCGCTTTAATTGAATTTAACATCCATGTTAATTGACAAGACAATAGATTCATGTAAAGGACCTTCAGTTCAGATCCTATCAAATATCGGACAGTTTTAATCTCGCAATTCCTTTCTCTTTTTTTTTGCTTGGGCTCGTCCGTTTTTTACGGCATCAGGCAGGAGTCCTGGACATCCTAATTAATACCATCCAAAAAAAATTTCTCCACACAATGGAACAGCAGGATCCAAAAATATTATGTCCATTTCGTGAAACAAATGCATTTGTTATTCGGAAATCGCCACAGGAGCTTTTAGTAGTATAGTTTGAGCATGAAGAAAAAATACTTATTTCATTTCTGGATTAATTCATTTCAGTTTTTGTAATTTTTTTCTTTGTTCTTTCTTTTCTTTCTTTCTTCCTCGAAGGTGGTACTGGTTCTGGTTCTAATAGGCATGTCAATGCAAATCTTTTTTATCCATCAGGAGCCACACCATTGTCGACTCCAAGTTCTCCCCGTAATTCTCAATTATCTTTACGTCCACCCGCCTTCCTCATCACAACCCCTGAGCCATCCTCCAGCAATACGAATCTATCGAACACGAATAATAACAATAATAATAATAACAATAACACAATAGAACTTCCCGTGATCGACCCATTCAGTCTGGGTCCCGCACCTGGTCAAGGATGGAATCGTACTTCTGGAGCTCCCACAATCACACTTGAGGTCCCCATGCGGGACTATTGTCTTTCTCCAATTCATGAAGTTCCCACTCCACTCCCCACTCCATCCCATTCACCTGCTCATACGCCGATGATGCGACGTCAAGATGGGATTCCCATGATCAAAGTACAAAGCTCGGAAGATGATGATTCCACTGTTTCCAGGAGAGATAGTTCCAGTAATACTTTAACTGTAAATAATCCAGATGGAACACAATCGCAAGCGCCAAGAAAACTCGAGATTCCTCTCATCTCCATTTCCATGGATAACGAAGATCAGGATTGTAAACAGCCATCAACGCAGGCGAGTAGGGAGCATGCGAGATACACTCGCTCCTTCGCAATGGACAGTGGCGATGGGGACAATAATATGTCATCGTCGAGTACGACAACTACTTCGAGGCGGAAATTCCCTGGGGATGCTGAAGTCATTCCAGATGTTTTGATAAATGTCCCTGCTGAAGTGTCGCTGGAAAGTCAGAACCAGAATCCCTCTTCCGAGTCAATCGACATTCCAATTCCAGTTCCAGTTACTCCGCTTTCCCCATCTGCATCGTCCTCCGGCTCCTCTCAGGAGAAATACAGACCTAGACCACCACCGCTCGTGTTTGCCAATGAAATATTAACA
>JAHZMX010003046.1:0-21756 GCA_027743895.1 Seira musarum
GATCTTTTGACAGGAAAAGCAGTCCAACGAATCCAATCACACCACCAAGACCTCGACCTGTAAATTAAATTCATGAGGTAATTCATAGTTACGTGATGTAATTAATTTTTACGGCTCTTCAACACAAGATCATGTCAAAAGGGCATGAACATGGAGTTAAAAGTTTCTTTGAAAGTAAGTTAGAGACTAGGGAGGATAATTACTTGACACTTCTACATGTATCTCTCTAGAATACCAATTTTCGTCTTCAAAAATTAAGTTTTGCTGGTAAATGCACTCTTTTCTTATTATATTTTCATAAAAGATTTCGGACGTGTTTGTTACATTAAAACGCTCAAACGTATTCCTAAAGATAGTAATTATAGAGCATGGAGCCATATAAATATATATGCAGTGGAGAGGGAACGAAGGGGATTTTTTCAAGCGTTTATGATACTTTTGGGGGAAAAGTGATTTTCATTACATCATGATTCATTTAGATATGACCTTCGACTGCATCTCTAATGATATGATCAGGTTAACGTTCGAGTTTTGTATGTATTTCGGTAAATGAAAGGCGAGGGGAAAACAGCATGGAGTCGACCGCCGAAGATTTAATCACATCACCCTCTATTATTATGCCATTAAAGACCATTAACATAAAATGGAGAGGGGATTAAGGATTAAAAACAGAGATTTAATAGGTGAATAAGGGGCAGATAGATTTTGTTTTTTTTACTCACCGAGAGCACAGTAAAGGGTAACAACAACGGCTTGACAAGTTGCAGATAGACTGCGAGGGGCTGAAGCGTATGTTGTGTATGAAGCAGATATCCAAATCATGAGAACTGAAAATGTATCCATCGCCCGTAATAAAATACTCCATTCTGCTTCAGATCCTGTGAGGTAAGCATATCCTGAAAAAAATACAAAAAATCGAGAATTCTCTTTAGTAGAACGGTATTATTATACCGTCATGTAATCATTATTCATATTTTTAGTATGACTGGGGCTATATGAAAAAAAAAACCAGCAAGCTCTCATGGGAAAAAGTTGCCTCGTATGTCATTTCTGAAAAATTGAAAATGTCTTTGTTGCATAATAGATGAAGATGTGGATTATATTATGTGGCAATGGCATACGAAAGCTACCTATGTATGCAGCGTTGATGGCACCTTCCCTTTGATAAAAACACAAAAGTGACAAAAAGAGATTTTGAAGACAGCTCTCTCTCGGTAGACGAGTTGACGAACAAACTCGCTTCAGTTTATGATGTAGGAGCTGGGATCAGTTGAATAAAAGGCAGATTTGCTCTTTTAAGGAAGCGGATAGAATATCATATTTACGACAAACTTACTTCAAGTCACGATTCGTACATTTTAACTTAATTGAATAGATAATGAAGATGGATAATGTTTCCTTTTGATTGAATTGTCACTTTCAATACTCATTTGCTGTTTTTGAATTTGTTCGATGCAAAATGATTTTACCGACACATTCGATCAGTAAATATCTCTGATTTGAATGAATAAATGTGACAGTTTAGTAATTTGCAACGCGCTATCTGTGTGTTTGTGATTGTAACTAAAAAAGCTTTTGAACTGACAATGACGTCAGAAGCCAAGCAATATTGCCTATATGTAATCTAATCCATTTTTTCCTTGAGTACTTTTGATTATAAATATGGAGTTATACTTACGTTGCATTTACATGTTATAATGAACCTAGATCTGTACCATTGATACGTTGTGTAATTGTAGAAGGGAGAAGAAAATCATAATATCCTGACACTAATTGCACCATGTTTCCGTAATTGAACTGCTCATGTCCCGTCACGCTTTATAAGCAGATACATAGGATCAAAGGTGATAATTCTAGTAATTAAATAGAATACTCATTTGCTTTCTTTGAATTTGTTCGATGCAAAATGATTTTACCGACACATTCGATCAGTAAATATCTCTGATTTGAATGAATAAATGTGACAGTTCAGTAATTTGCAACGCGCTATCTGTGTATTTGTAATTGTAAGTAAAAAAGCTTTTGAACAGACAATGACGTCAGAAGCCCAGCAATATTGCCTATATGTAATATAATCCATTTTTTCCTTGAGTACTTTTCATTATAAATATGGAGTTATACTTACATTGCATTTACATGTTATCATGAACCTAGATCTGTACCATTGATACGTTGTGTAATTGTAGAAGGGAGAAGAAAACAATCATAATATCCTGACACTAATTGCACCATGTTTCCGTAATTGAACTGCTCATGTCCCGTCACGCTTTATAAGCAGATACATAGGATCAAAGGTGATAATTCTAGTAATTAAATAGGGGTTTCAAATACTCTTTGGCAGACAAGTGCCAATTTAAGGCCATTAGGAAGCTACGATGATTCATGATAGACACACATGTTTTCTTCCATCTTCAACATACGTACCTACAGACTTTGTTACAGCACAGCTAAACATGGAAGATGGAATCGAATGATATTCTCATGCACGAATCCTCTTTTGTTAGGTAGGACTGGACTGAACTGAACATTAAAAAATGATGCCCGATGCCCCTTTGTTTTTATTCTGCCAGCGATAGTGCAAAAACAGTTTCACTTCCATTGCTTCATGGAATTTAAACTTTTTATACAGAAAAGAGTAATATCTAAATGGAATGTACGGACGGGGAATTAAAAGCGTGAACACAACGATTTTCATGATGATTGAGACGTGACTTGAAGAAAATACAAGAGAAAAGAAAACACGCAAAAAGAGAACGTTGAACAGAAGAAAAGAATGCTTTTTTCTTGTAGAATGTTAATGGTTTGCTTCAGGATATTCACTTTTTATGCTTTGTTGAGATCCGACTTCCGCACAATTATCTCCGAAAAGTAAATGAAAATATTTTTATAGGGTTTTGCAAATTATATAATTACATACTTATTCAAGAAAATAATGAAAAAATCGGACTGAAACAGGAATAATCCCAGGAGAGTTCAAATTAATGGGAGCGTTATAAAGCATGTATCGTAAATGTAGTTACTTAATCATAAAATTCCTAAATTATCCATAGCTTATTTTTATATCTACGATCTATCATAAAACATGTGTGAAAGAATCAAGTCATTACAACCAAAAACTTTTCTTCTGTGCGGTTGGTCATTCAAGTATTTAATGCTAAACAGTGTTGCTTTTCAGATTGTCCAAATAATTTGCGTTCACATACAATCATATTTACCATTGAATCCTAAAAACTCTTTCATCAATGAACAAAGTGTATAGAAATGATTATCGTGCCAGCTAAAATATCATTAAGAATTCCAGCAACAAAGATACTTCCCACTAAAATTCTCCCTTTTCATCATTCTGAAATATAAATGATTTCCTGTCTTCTTTATTCGCAAATGCATTTGGCCAACAAACGAGCAACTAATAGCATGAGAGTTTGCTAAACCAAATCTGTTCAGCATAACGAGTTTTTAATCGCAGTGATTAGATTGAACTGCAGTACAGACTCCAACATCAAAATGTACCTAACCTAAGTAAATGTTTGGTAATTTTAGAACGTACTATTAGGTAGATAAGCGTGAGAATTTTTTGTTAGGAGATAAAACGATGAAAGACATTGGCTTACCTGCAAACTGCAGCGAGAAGACTACAAGTGCAATGGAGAAAATATGATGATGACCACAGTAGTCAATAACTTTCTCTACACGATGTTTATTTATTTGTTTTGTAAATAATTTTTTAAGTTTAATTTTAATTTTGTTTATAATAACCTCAGCATGGTAGGGAAGGCCAAGAGCGAATAGAGCAGACAAGAAGAGCCAAATCGAGTATGCTGCAACGTAATGAAGATTCCTGTAAATGGGGCGAAAAGAAACAAACCTTCTTAATTAAGATTTTCATTATGTTTCACTTGCTATACAAATTAAAGTCATGCTGTCAATTAGAATTGGAATGCCGTGGACGTGACAGACATTCCACTCATTTCCTATAGGTTTTATTTAAGCATGTACTGAACTGAAGTAATGAACAAGGTTCAAATTAACATAATTGTTTTGTTCCAATATTATTGAAACAACTTGACGCTTCAAATCTTTACATTTTTATACGCTCACGAGGTATCACTCAGATCTTTGTAAAAAGTTGTATTCGATATTTTAAGTTTTGAACAAAAATAACAAAATTATTATTAGGTACTCTTTTACTTCTAACTAAGTAATAAGGTCGTACAATCCAGCACAGAAAGTTTAGGTGTTAACGAGAGACGCATACACACCTTTGTTAATGGAAATATTTCTATCACCTTGCCTGCCTGTAGTTAATAGCTTGAACTAATTGCAAGTACCATTGGCATTATTAAGCAGATACCAAGTACCACTTCGACCAAGTACACGATTCTTTCCTGATTATGACCTTTTGCAAAATACATACATTCAATTCATCATAGAAAAATATAAACGTACTACTTGAGCGAATTTACATTCTTATAGGGTGAACGAGGTTATGTATATTGTATATACAAATAAAA
The DNA here is from genome assembly GCA_027743895.1 of Seira musarum. Lineage (NCBI taxonomy): Eukaryota > Metazoa > Arthropoda > Collembola > Entomobryomorpha > Entomobryidae > Seira > Seira musarum. The sequence goes on from JAHZMX010003046.1 coordinate 4,512, forward strand.
TATAATTATTTCCTCTATGACCATTTCTCTGGAACCATCATAAAGTATTCCATATTTTATGCCCACTTTATCCCCTACATTTACACCTGCGGATTATCATATTTTACATCACCGCAGGCTTTCTCTCCTATCGCCATGCATCTTGAGCATGCATGCACGCAGGGGAATCAATGCTAGCACGCAACAATGAGGTTTAAGAATTCTTAGGAAATGTTTTTATGATACCACTGAATATTTTTATGTATTGCATTTTTTGCTTGTGTCTTTCTAACGGAAAAGTACTTTATGTTTGGAAAACGCATTTCAATTGTGATGATTAATGAAAGAAAAACCAGATAATGTATCAAATCATTATCTTTTACATTGTTTGTGAAGCCCCTGCAGCATTTTTCTTAATCTTTAAGTTCAAAGTGTTAAGAGAATAATTTTAAGCATGTTTCGTTAAGTTAATAAAAAGTCAAGAGTTTCCATTACAAAACTTGAATACGATCGCAGCATTATCAAGCAAGCAGTTTGGCGTTGCATATTCCCTTGTTTTGACTTAGGGTTACGATAATGATGAATGCACATTTTTGGGTTTAAGATGGCAAAACCTCAATTTAAAGTTATGAGTTGTTTTTCATTGAACGTACAACAAAATGAAAATTGTAAGTAGTCCAAATATGGAAAGACGCCTGATTGGGTATGATTGTCGGAATTTTCACTTCGACCAGCACACGCTGTGAAAATGAAGGCTCATCAAGTTTTATTCAGCCTTCTTTTCAAATAGAATACACACTTATTATTGCTAGCAGAAAAGGTCTTTGCATGTAAGCGAAAAGATGTGCGCCAGCCGCTGAGTCACTTCTAGAGAATTAGAAGAATATACGTTTGTGAAATCCAAAATTCCAATTTTCAAAAAAATAAACAAGAGGAAACTAACGCGAATACGTTTGACAGAACAAATCATAAAGTAATGGTGAGTGCTCTCAAATTCATTGGGTCGTTATTATTATTATTATTACATCGTTGGCTTCGCATTTTGTAGTTTGCGATTTGACAAGAATCTCAAGCTGGACATCCTGCCCTCTGTACTCATTTGAGTTTTTTTCGGAAGTACATAATATTTGAAAAAGGATGCATTTTTGCTTTTACACGTACACCGCAGTCCAATTCTAATTATAGCGAGCAATTCAAAATGATTTATGCTCGTTTTATCTTCGCATTATTACCCATTATTACTCATCTCAATAAGTCATACATATATACATACGTAAAGTAAGACAGGACTGGCTATATAGGGTTCCTTGCCTACCGCCTGATGCTTTGTTTCTCACGCAACGGCTTGTGAGTTGCCAAGGTGGCTAAATAACGGGCTACGCTCAGGCTGTAGCACAAAATTGGGCAAAGAACCCTATATAGCNACACCGCAGTCCAATTCTAATTATAGCGAGCAATTCAAAATGATTTATGCTCGTTTTATCTTCGCATTATTACCCATTATTACTCATCTCAATAAGTCATACATATATACATACGTACATATAGGTACTCACTCCAATTTTTGAGATGATGTAAAAGGGATGAAGAGAGATAAGCAAGCGAGCCAATGGACAGTACTTATACACCCCTGAAAATATAATCTGTTCTTCATTCATGAAAAATCTTTATGAAAATCCACTTGATACTCACTACCTCATACTGTAAATATCATTAATCATTAACAGTCATCATAAATTATGAATGTATCGTTCCTATACTCTTGCTCTAATAATGAGAGAATTGAACAGCTGTGCCAATGTTACCGGAAAAAAAGATCATAAACCACAAGCTGAAACACCAACGAAAACAATTATATTATCAAACATTTTGGTTTTCATTGAGTGGTTTTGCTATAAAAAAATATGTTTTTCCCTTCCTTTTCCCATCTCCCGAAGGGCACTATAATGATATCTCCGGTTTCAGCTATCTGACATGACGCAGAAAAATACTAGTCTGAGTTTGAGTTATATGTTTATTTATTGAGGATAAATGGACGAAGTGATGCCAAAAAAAAACTTTACGGACGGATGAAATTATGAAACCACTTATAAAAGGGCATTCATGTTGTAATGTCCGTAAGAGCAGGCATTTTTGGTAGGTTTGCCAAAGTGGGACTGGCCTTGAAAAACCAATTAGCTTTATTTATTTTTACAGCTTTTCCCAACATTTTGTGGTTTTCAGTGACAGATTTTGGGGAGCACTCTTCTAGGATTGTTCAACCTCGAGTGGAATCAGTGAATGATGCAGCGCTTTTATTGTTTTTGTAAAATGCATTTGGCTCACACCTTGACTTCATTAGTGTGAACACGCAATGCCCATTTAAATGAACTAGTTGGGGGTGATTTGCAAGGAAAAAAGGTTGCTTCCTATTCTCATGTTGAGGCAAACTTACCAGGGAATCTCCATAGAAGACTCAATAAACTCAAAAAGGAGAGTCACGGCAGGGGAGAAAAGACCAAATCCCAAAGCGGCATATGTATACTGGCAACCGAAGAACCCACTGTGTTCATGCGACATTGAGAGGATTGCTGAGTTCAGCAGTCCAGCTGCCGAGATCAAGAACATCTACAAAAACAATTTAAAAATTATAATTATCGAGCAAATCCATTAAATAATATTTAATATGTCAAAATGAATACAACCGAAAATGAATTCATGGAACGAACAAAAAAACAATTAACAGATTCATTAAATTAATCATACGTAAATTAATTCCAGCATTATCCAGAACTGAAACTTACCGTTCCCAATGTATGAATGGCTACAAACGCCGCAAATGAAATGATCCACTGCATGTAATCGCTTTGACATGTCCACTGGTCCGATTCGTGGGAGTCCCATCGGAGATCGCAAGAAACGTGACAGTTTGTAGGCAGCGGGGAGCAGGACAAGAGATGATGAAACTCTTGCTTCTTTTCTGAGTAACCTTTTTTCGAATCAAGAAAATCATTGTTCAATATTAAAAGCTTTTTCAGGACTGAAAGGATAAAATGTAATGGATCATGAATTGATATGTGCCTAACAAATAAATATTTCATTACACAAGAAGCCCAGAGTTCTCTTTTTATTGAATTAGTAGGGCTTAAAACTCAGCATGTGGGGGTTTTGTGCTACTCACAAAGCCGAGACCACTACAAAAGCCGACTCGACTCAATAATAATTTCTTCTTTTGGAGACAATCTACCTGAAGGATTCAGGACCAGACTGATTTATAGTAAGTGAGTCCAGTGGTGGTGGGTTTGAATTATCTAGTCTGCATTTTTTTCAAACCAAAAATTATATGCTACCTAATCTAAAATTTGCGGAGCGCATCAACGATCCAGTATGGTTACACGCTTCTTTTGTCCTTTTCCCAGAATTCAGGACAGATTTTCTGTAAAAATCTATATTTGCTTGAGACAGCGAAAGTGAATCGACTGAAGTTACTTGTGTGCATGAAAAACTGGATATTGTAGAAAAGCCTCAGACCGACACTGGTTTTGGTTTCATTGATCGATTCGTTTGCGAAATTCTTGCCCACATTCCAATCACAAAAATGTCGCAAATGCCAGAAAACTAGGTATTATCAAAGGGAAAGTAAAGAGCAGAAAAGCGTCATGCCGAGAAGGCTTTGCATCAAATTCATCCGACTTGTCGTTTCTCTATTTCTCTTGTCGATTCTAGTCATGTCACAAACACAAAGATCTACTGCTGCAACTACGGATCCTTCTTTTCCATTCGTCTCTGAGCTATTGTGATTGCCTTTCACGTTTGCGTTTGTCTCGTGAAATTGCGTATCACTTGACTTTCGAATCCAACCAAAATTATACTCTTTTTTATAATTTACTCACTCATCTTATACCGTTCAAAATTGAGCAAACCCAAAGCTCTTAAAGCAAATGGCACAGACGGCTCGCGTACCTTATAGCATGAATTGCTTCTTCCGGAAAATTTCATCAAAAATACTATAATCGCATTAAATAAGTTGACTCAGTTACCGAGAAGTAGTAGACGAAAACCATAATAAACTTTTCCTGCTCAACTTCGTTACGTTCATCCTCTTACTTTCTCAAGTGGTTTAGTCAATCTACGGTTGCTATTTTTGTGCGACTTGAAAAACTTGAATGAACCACTTCTTAAAGTGCGTCAGTGAGAGAGTGAGCTCATTTCTAGCCTCCAGCAGGAAGGAAACACATGAGAAACATGGGTTGTGTAGGTTATTAGGTATTCCAGCATGGAAAATCGTACCACACGTTCACACACATGCCATGATGGTACATACAAATTCCAGCATAAAATAAATAGTCAATTCATTCGTTGTAGTAAATTAATCCTGCGGCTAGTTTCCGACCTCAATGAATTTGTTAAGCCATTTTATTCCGACAACTCATCTCTCTTCTCCCTCGCCTCACTTCATTCCACAGTTCTCCACACCTTCTTTCTGCCTCTTTGCTGGAATTCCGCTAATGTGATTTATGAGCCTGAGTTGTGTACTGATATGAGGCTTTTGTGAATGATGAATGGGCGTTTAACTAAATAAACTTTGGGGAAGAAAGGCCGAAACTAAAAGATGAAAGTGAATCTATGCTCGCTTGGGCTGATTTATCCACAGCGCCTCATGGACAGACAGATAAATTTCGTGATTTTTTTTTCACTACTGGTTAACCGTTTTCGTTGAATTTGTATTATACGTAAAGCAGGGAGTGAATAGTCATCTAGAGCCTACTTCCTCAAGAAAATCAATTAAATAGCTTACTGTAAATGACTAGCCAGTTAAAAGGTAGTTTAGGAAGCCATTTACGAACTTTATGCTCAATTTAACCACACCATCTAAAACTAAGTACTCCTTGTTCTTTTCTCGATCCAACTTTTTTTTTATCCAGACAAAATCTAGTAATGTCAAAGCATTATTCGTCAGTCGTCACTGTTTCATCGTCAGTAGAAAAAAAAACCTGAAAGAAAACATTTCCTGAGTTGGTAGTTGGTCTACTTTGCACACGCCTTAATTCTCTAGAGTTTCAAGCACTATTTGCGCCATTCTTTTTATCCACAAACTCGTCTCATTATCATCAACATAAACGAAGGAGAACGAGAACGACTTCTACAATTCCGATTTTATTCCCTTGCTCGCAACAGATATCCATTTCTCCAGCGGAATAAAAAAAAGTTTCGGTTTTTTTTGTTTGCTGACACGGTCTACAAATCTATCGGGAAACAAGAGTATCCATGATAGATTTTATTGCATCCCATTCTCCATTTCGTTCAACTTCAAGCTACGTGCTCTAGTTTGAGGGCTTTTCTATCCCTCATGACCATTTCACCTACTCCACATGAATTTACGAGCAATCGCTCCGATTAGTACAAACGGAAAAAAGGGAGAAAAAAACTGCCACTTCCGCCGTTTGTCAGTTAAGCTAATTTACCCAAAGACTTTTCTAATTACACCATGAGCAGAGAACAACTCTCCAAAATAATGATTGTGCTTGTAGACGACGGGCACCACTACGACCGCTACAATCCTCATAAAATCTATTGTATTTTGACCATATGAGAAGTTTTATGTCCATCATAAATACTTTTAAGGATGACATATTGCTTTTACCAGAGTCAGACAACCCTTCTTGTTCTTTTTTCTTCCATCCAGACTTCCAGAGAAGAAATATTATACGGATGCATGGAGTTGTAACTTCCCTGCTATCGTGTGTGCTAACAAATGCTTTTGATGACACTGCGGCCACGCGAACACGTGGTGGAAAATAACACCCGTGCTCCATACTATTTCTCATGATTTCCAATTCAATATCGTTTGGCCTTTGCAATTTGATTTTTTTGAAAATGGGAAAACCCATTTCTTTGTTACATGAGCAATTAATCATGTTAAGAGATATTTTAATTACGTGTCGCCTCAAAATAGGTAATAACTTTTTTCTGTTTGCCAGTTCAACATAATTATCCTTTCGACAATCGTCTTTAATGGGTTTAAATGAAACTGGTCTAAAGTGCTAATGTGCTTAATTTTTAAATTCATATATGCATTAGATGCACTTTATAAAGTTAAACATTGCTTTCGTTTTTTAGATTCATTTATCAAAGAATAAAGGTGTTAAAACATAAAAACTAATTTTCCGCTGTTCAATACACATATCCTTCCCTCGAATTTACCTAGGTATATTTAAACTGACTACTTTGCTTACCCTCTGAAACGCAGATACCCTTCCCTGTTTAATATTTTTCATGTACAGACCGATGATTTCATCATTATATTAACACCAGCTCCAAACCACTTAAAACTTTTTTATTTGAGCAAGGCATCGTAAAGTTTTTTTTGCTAATTACCCTTGAACTGTTGAGTTTTTGTTTCAGTATTTTTAACGCCCATCAAAAACTGCCTTCGGGTCAATTGCAACTCTAAGCAGTTTCAGTTCACCATTGTAAAAGACCATAAATAAATTTACATGAAATTAGCATTAGCATAATATACATTTTTAACGGACGACACTAGACATTTTTCTTAACCGACTACTAGAAAAAACGTTCTGTAATTCAAAAGTATGTAAAAAAAACTTGAACTCATTCTTTAAAACTCCAGCTGTGTTACATGTCGTCTGAATCCGAATTCTAGCAAAAGGAAAACTCACAGTTGTAAAAGTGAATGAGTTTATTTTACGACACTGGAAAAGGGCATCGCATTGTTATCTGATAGCGAACAAAAAGAAATGATAATATGATGTAATTGATGCTGTTGACAATGATATGGTAAATGTCTTGGAAAAAAAGTCAGTCCAACTTTGGACAAATATTCTAGAAGACAAAAATGTAATGGTGATTTCATGCAGTGCATGTGCAAAGTAATAAAAATGTTTTTGTTCTTTTCAAACGCGTCTTGTTTTCTTTGGGCTGCTCCTTTTCGGTGACTTTTGGTGACCTCATTAGTGTCAGCATTTAAGTGGGAGTTATGAGATCAGAAACATGCTGTTGTACAAAACGACTTGAGATGAGGTATAAAATGGATTAAGAGGACAGTTTAACAGCGTTTTTGAGTACACACGAATCCGCACCGCGCCCACTTTGCACATCATGATAAAGAAGATGACTTTCAAAACGCAACAGAGGGGCAAAATTGAGGAAGAGAAGTCAAATGCAAAGGAAGAACTTTTTTATTCGCTAGAGTTCTCCTTCCTCTTGAGGGAGACGCAAGAAAAAGATCTGTTGCTGCAAACTCCGACACAGAGAGCTATAAATATGAAAGTGTCAACTTGTCGGTGTTTGGCTCTTTAAGAGTCACATACTCGAAAAGTGTGTATGTGTGAAGTAAAGTCGTAAACCGTATTTCTAAGGAAAAGTAGTTAAAGAAACATATGCATATATACGTACTTCACAAAACTTTTCAAGAGGGAGAAACAGAATCGAGCCAACCTAGAAAAAGTTAAGTTATAGTTAGAAAAAGAGAACCCAGCTGTTTTCTTTGGTGTGCATATCTAAGGGAGGCAAGTTGTTTCCTTTTTCTCTCTTGTCGCACGACTCAACAACAAGGCGTCCCAAAAGAGGAGTCCTAAAAATATTCCCTTAAGTATTAAATTCCAGCTCGAGTCCTACTAATGTATGGTGCAACATACGCCCAAAAATGCCAAACTTTAAGCACATTCTAAAAGTACTCGTCTTAATAGAATAAGTTTTAATTCTGGGGCATTAGTAGGTGCTAGCATGAATACTAAAAGGAAAAGTGCTTATTTGTAAGCTTTTCAAGCCAGCCGAGACCAAGTGAAACATTAAAATTAAGAAATAATTCCCTTTGCATCTTCTCTTCAAAATATAAACGTATGGATTAAATTAATACATATTTCTTGCCCCCTCTCCGTTCTTTCTTCAAACAAGAAGAAAATGAGATTAATGCTCTACAGTTACAGTACACATAACTTTTCTGCCTCACATGTAGAAGTATTTTTCCCATACATTTACGTCTGAAGAATTTAAGAATGAAGAAAGTGCTCTTCTCGTACCAGTGCCGGGGAAAAGGTTAAAATCCCATCGAAAAAATGTTGAAAAGGAAATGAGGAATTGGAAGGAAGTGGCTGACTGCTTGTGTTTCACGGGGGAAATTGAAGGCCAAGAAGGAGAAGCAATAGAAGGGAAAATCAAAAAGGGAAATGCGGAAACGAGAAATGTAAGGGAGAAAACGTGATTTTCTCCTTTTTTGGTATAAAACGACAGCTTCAGAAAAGTACGCATTTTGCTTTATTTATGCATTACTCATAGTACCACCACGCACCGACCGACAACTTCAAATCAAGTCATGTTTCCGTTTCTTCTTTTCGCTTGAATCGAATCCTAAAAACCTGTTTGCCTTTCTAAGCCCTTGGTATCGTTTGCTTGGATCACCGTCAATGACGACGTGAAAGTTTGCGTTCACTGTACACAAAAACTATATATATGTACTTTCTCTAATTCTAGGCTTCTTGGATTCATCTCGAAGGCTTTCTTTTGGACTTTGCGTTCTCTGTTCTTTCCGCGGATATAATTCGTTTTTTTTTTTTTTGAATAAGTATGACTGCCCTAGACCTTTTCCGTGCAAACAACCCTTAAAGATAAAGATTTTTGACATTGTACAGCACAACTCAGCATAGTTGTGAATTATTGATTAAATTTTGTATGAACGCCCAGAAATCCTTGGGAAATCAAAGTTTCACGCTATGAATTTCTCCAGTCAGTCTTGCCAGCCCGTTTCATGCGTGATGCACGATATAGTCTAATATTTGGTTTGCAAAAGCAAAACCTTGTTTTGCTTTTGTTGTTGTTCCGAGCAATTCATTTTCCTGTGCATTTTTCACTCATTGTTCACATGCAAATCTAATTCGGTAACCGTTCTTTGGCATCTTCAATCAGGAAAGGCAGGAAAATCTTATTGTTTTATTATTCTAGAATTGTTCGTTTTTACGGAGAAAGCTGGTTAGTCCATTATTTTAGTCGTGTTTGGGGGTTACCAACAATAAATGTAAGTAACTTTATTTCTTCGCCAGCTGGTAAATTAAATGTCTACCTTGGACTAATTTTTGCTTCAGATTTTCAAATTGCTTACGAAAAGCACAGCATGTCCACATTGCATGCAAATAAATTAAAAAGAATTGATGAATAAAAGGCAGCAAAAATGCATATGCACGAGAAACTTGTAACGTAACACAATATTGATTCACCAAGGTCAGCAAATGTCTCAAACGGGAAAAATAAAGAATGACTACTGCAAGTATTGTATGAAAAGTAGTCTGACATTGTCCACTTTGCATGAACCTACTAGAACTAATAGGTATGCATTACGTAAGCCATTTCAGAATGTCAATTCCATGCCAAGTTAAAGTACTTTCCTCGTTTTTAAACCTCACATGGGCACTGACTCTACCTAAGGTAGCGGCGCAGTTCATGTTGGAACAGTCAATTTTCATTTTGCTATAGTGTTTCGGCTCAGAAAAAGGAAGGAAAAGGTGGGAGCTTTCGCCACTAAATTGGGCTCCTGTTTAAAAATACATTACGCGTCTCAAAAAAAACGCGGAGATATTTCAGAGTTGATGCATGGCTGCACAAATTGTCCACGGCAATTTCGCTCCATAAATATGCAAAGTGCGCCAAACAACTTGCCAAAAAACAAAAAAAAAAAACAAGAGGGATACGTTTACATACCTAAAAGAGGATACCGGCATTTCCCAAATTCATCGGTGTAACCGGATAAACCGGAGGCGTGTAAGGGTAATTCATGCATATCCTTGTCGAATGCAAAACACAACGATTTATACTTGAACTCTGCGCTATCATCCACACAAACATGAGGCGGAGCGGCAGATATAAGGGAACGAGGGTCTATCCCTTCATCCAGTAAATCTTCATATTCCGTTGGGGCTATTTGGGATAGTTTAACCAAGTCATCTATCAGTTCATAATTTGGCTCTTCTGTTGTTGTAGTCGATGAAGCAGGAGGTTTCGTTGCGGATTTCAGTCGATCCCTTACTTCGGCAGCTTCAAGGAACTAAAAACAACATAAATGCATCAAAAATATATAGTCAATATCGCATAAATGATTTTGTGGAGTGATCCAATGGGAACCAAATAATCATTTTTAGCATCGGTCTCGTGTGTATGCATTACATGCCACAAAGAAAAGGACAACTGATGAATAATTAATTAAAATGACGGGGTTTCAAGAAAAATAATAATAATGATGATGTCGATTGTAATAAAAGTGATTGGCAAATCTAGCTGTACGATGAATCTCATTGCATGCACGCAACGCTTTGTTTGATTAATTTTGCGTGATTATTTATTGCCCATCTTCTCGTTGTCTCATTACTTATTCCTACAATTCTTTCTGTATCCACAGACCAAACACCGAAAGAAAAGAAATGAGTTAAGAAGAACAGAAGCTAAAGAAAACATTCATCTTACACATATTATGCTGTTTCTAACAACTGGTCTCGAGTCTCCAAACATTTCCTCCTTCTCCTCCTTCCTCACATTTTAAAGCAAAACTAAATTACATCTGAACATTTGTGTGGCATGGTGTGTCTGCATTGCTATCAACCACATTCTCGGAAAACACACTTAGGACAAGCAATAATTATATTAACTGCTGGTTATATTTGTGGTTCAATGGTCCTTGAAAAATTTGTTTATGTGCTCGTGCTTTTCCCACTTGACAGCCATAGACACTATGAAATTTTAGGTTATACTTTGCATCTCAGCAAGGTGCATCCTGTTTTTTAGAAACCGTCATCTCACCATCCTCTGCAAAATGTACTAACTAGACCCCAAATAACAAACAGGGTTTATGCCTTTCATCTAACACACTCTTTGTACTTGTACTGATTATTCATGAATAGGAAATCATTCTCCTGATCTGCTCGTCATATATCATCATCATCATCATCTTAGGAAATGGATCAGACTCTGTGACACCAGCCAACTACAACTACAACCACCTCTTCAATGGATATGTTTTAAAAAAATGTCGCGATTATTTTTTGGGATCATTTTCCATACATAACGGAATGATGTAAGCAAAAAATATTGTAGAGTAAGAATGATAATGAGATGCGATGAGGATTACGCTACATTAACCAGAACTTAGGCATCATACGCAATCATAAACATGCCAGGTTAATGCTCATTTTTATTATCGCCATCATGATTCCTCTCCCTGGGTGCTCTACCACCAGCAATAAGCAACCCACGCAGATTTTAATGGTATTCATAGAGGTTGGTTAGGTTTCTTCATCTAAATTTAACTGACCCGCTTGGCATTGGATTTACGATTTCAATTTTCAATAGTAATCCGAAAAAATCGTCAACTAAAAATTGAGTCTGAATCTTTTTGCTTGTAAACTCAAGATTTATATGTTTACATGAAAATTCTTGGATCAAAATCTATGTAGGCACATTTACATATGACGTAGAACGTGAACTGAATTTGAAAAAGTTTTCCTAAAAAATAGAGGTTGGTTAGGTTTCTTCATCTAAATTTAACTGACCCGCTTGGCATTGGATTTACGATTTCAATTTTCAATAGTAATCCGAAAAAACCGTCAACTAAAAATTGAGTCTGAATCTTTTTGCTTGTAAACTCAAGATTTATATGTTTACATGAAAATTCTTGGATCAAAATCTGTGTACTAGGCACATTTACATATGACGTAGAACGTGAACTGAATTTGAAAAAGTTTTCCTAAAACTACAGAGTTGGTGAAATATTTTCACTCTAGCAGAGTAGCACGGCAAAAGTGGCATACAATTTGCAGTATACATAAGAATGACATTTGGCAAAGATTTTTGTGTAGTCACTTGTTTTTTCTTACTCCCAACCATGAACTCGGAGAACTAACAATCATTATCTGACAAGCGTTCAAAATGATGAATGGGATATTTTTTTCCTGATTTTTGTTTGCTCGAAAGAGATTTTCGATTGGACACTGGCTTCGTCTTTTCATTTTGCGATGCAATTCTGCAGATACACCTCATCAACCGCTTAATCAGCTATTTTCGAAGACAATCAAGTATGTACATATCAACTTTATAGAATGATAATGATGTAGATGATATAAGTTTGTATCAATTCAATTGTTCCGTCCTTCTGTACATGAGTGCACATGGACATGCTATTTATACACGTACATATACTTAGGCATGTAAAGAAAAATCAATTCTCGCACGACATGCTTGATTGGCAGGTTAGTAAAAAAAAGTTGAAAGCTTCCGAAAGTGCGCATTGATATCTGAGAAGATAATCTTTGCTGTTTTTATTCTTGGCGGCGAACGAAGCGATATTGCAGAAGACGTCGCATCATCATCACATCCTATCTTGTAGATTGATAAAAATTGCCCTGGCGTTTAGAAAAGAGCCCTAGAATAATGTTCAGGTAAGCAGTAGACGAGTAAATTTTTTTGTGGTTTCCACTTGACTTGAGAGACCTGATTTTCTGTGGTTAAGGGTTGAAACTGAAATATGGGATCTACTCATTTCACTCGTATACCTGCGTAAAATTGCTTTTTAAAAATCTTTCCGTGGAGAACTTTTTTTTNGGAGCCCTAGAATAATGTTCAGGTAAGCAGTAGACGAGTAAATTTTTTTGTGGTTTCCACTTGACTTGAGAGACCTGATTTTCTGTGGTTAAGGGTTGAAACTGAAATATGGGATCTACTCATTTCACTGGTATACCTGCGTAAAATTGCTTTTTAAAAATCTTTCCGTGGAGAACTTTTTTTTTGCAATCAGAGATAGGAAAACGTTATACAAGATTTTTTGTTTAAATTCATACTTTGTTTGTCATATACATACTCACAAAGCAGTCATGTATATGTAACGCACCTATAGGTAGGTAGATAGGTAGGTGTGTGCATTGCGAGTTCGTTTCGCCGAATTAAACCAAGAAATTCCCGAAAACATTTCTGCCAACTATATTCCTGCCTTAAAAGCTAATAAATGACTTTTGATCGTGATACGATATGCTTAGTTCGTTTACCCCTCGAGATTTACTTATTTACAGCACTGAAATCATTGTGCAGTTGTTGTCTTGAACGAAGCCTCCTTGACTGGGCAAAACTCGTGCAAAAAAAACTCTCAAATTCGAAAAATGCTTTTTGTTTACTGGTATGAAAATGTCAAAAACAAAAATTGAATATTTTTTGGTTTATTAATACAACTTACCACAGTTGCTGAATCGTTGCACTTAACAATACACTTGGAGATTATCAGCTTCCCACCACATCCTTCGGAACAGTCGCCCACGATGTCTGCAACAAAAAAAAAATCTGTCTTTACCCGCAATGTCTGTCTCGTACAGAACTTTACGTGGCAAAAATGTGTACAGCTTATTGTCTACCTACCTGTAATCAATTCTGCCATGGAAGACATACAATTGATACGACTTGGTAGACAGGATGCAACTTCAACATCTCTGGTCTGCGCGTATACGTCTTTCGAAACAAAATACGTGGGTCTGTAATTGACATTGTTTGTGGTGGCGAAGCCGGACGATGAATTCGTCTCGTTGTTACTGTCATCACACCAGGTAAGTCTATCGCGAAACGTGTATGGAACTGCTGGAGGCACGAATAGGATTAAAGGATAAATCAGACCACCAAGGAGGAGGCACATGATCAAAACCTGTAAAAAACAAGACAATAATACTAAATTATTAGGAATTATTTTACCTATTTTGATCACTAACTTGGCATATGACTGCTACCGACTAGCTGACTATGACTAAAAGGAAACACTGCGAAAGGGGGAACTTTGGACACGTTGACATTCTTTTTCCGCTCTAGTTCCTTTCGAACTAATGGAAAACACCTTGTCTTGTCTCATTCTCATATTATTAGAAAGAATTCGTGGCGCTGACAGACCGTAACATCCTTTTCCGATTTTTGGAACGCTTTATTGCAACAGTTAAACTGTTTGTGGTTTATTAAAAGTGACAGAAAGAAAAACAGGATTTTTATGGTTTTGATGACAGAACAACGGTCTTAAATATTTACGTTCTTGTTCTTCATCCAAGATTTTTTTGTTTCACGACAGATGACAAAACATGCTTAATAAATTTACAGTGTTAACGTCTTGTCCTCATGTTTCCAATGTCGCCGGTCCAACCCTCCTTTAGTGAGAGTGAATGCTAGACCTAATCCTAATATTTCCTTTCCAAAATGCAAAATACAACACATTTCTTTTAATGAACCGCTCATTCTGTTTAGAATTGAAAGTATTATCATATTTATTAGTCGCGTTGCATGTTTTGCTTTCGTTTTAGATGAGCAGGTGAAAGTGATTTATTTACACCATTTATCAAATTAGCTGACAATACAGTCAATAAACTATCCCAGAATCTCACGATACGATTTCATATCGAACTATCAAACGCATCTTCAGCAAAATTAGACACTCATGACGGCGCTAAAATCCATTCACACGAGAGAGTCCTGTAACAATCATGGTAACCTTACTAAAGTTTGTGCGTGATAGTGATGCTAAATGCTGTTCTTTATTATTGAATCCAAATCGTTTTTTATTGCTTCCACCATGCAAACTCATTCGCTTATCATATAATCAAAAGCAGACAATGAGTTGATAACGAGCAACGAAGAAAAGAACCAGTCTGTTTCGGTTTTCGCAACGTATAATGTATTCCGGTCTGTTACAAAAAACGAAGTGTCCAAACCAAACCCACCCCTCATATCAGTCTGATTTATGGGCACAGTTTTGGTAGAAAAAAAATTCGGGCGCAAAAACAATGAGTATGAATCTCTAGTGTTTAGAGAATATTTTACACGATCTATCACTATCTTAATGTTTTATTATGCTGGTACAATGGCAAATTTTTCTCAATACGATGTTCACCCACTCGTTTAACTAACGCATAGAATATGCATGTAAAAAATATAATATTATCTAATCTGCATTCAACTCTTGGATGCTCAAAATTACAAAATAGGATATCCCCTTTCGTTGATGAAAAAATCTAAAATATTTTTTTTTGTTGCTGGAAGGATGTATGTTTAGGTAAGTAGTAAGTATAGTGAATTGAGCAGCGTGAGAGTGAGAGCTGGAGCTCTTGAGTTTGGGTGAGTGTAAGGCAAAAAAATTTGATGCATCATTCTACCGAGAGCCAACGAAGTTTTTAAGATTTGAGCTCAAGATAATGTCACTTTTTAGGGAATGTACATGAAACCATGATATAAAATGGATTCTCTGCAACAAAAACGATACGCGTTTTTATATAGCCTAAAGCTATAACGTCACCTTTTTTATTGCTTGCATAGTACCCACCAAACACCAAAGTTAGATAGGACCTGCTTCAGTAATTTTATCAGTTTGAATTGAGAGACTATCTTTTTAAAACGGCTGCATAAGCAGTAGAGCAATGCAACGATTGTAGGATTATAAAAATTTCTCATTTTTTATGGTTTCCATTATGCATCCCATTCCGACCATAAAAATGCTTGGAAAAAGTTTTGTAAGAAAATGCAAGTTTTTGATAACATCATTTCATTGAGTTTTTGGTGGAGAAGATCAAAATATATTTTGTAACCGTAACCGTTCAAGAAATTTTCTTCTGGAGAATGAATGCATGAAGTTTGAGCAGCACAGTAAGTGGTAGAGGTAATCAAATATACGCTATACTATACCAATGAACGAAGTTGATACCCTGCTGGATTATGAAATCATTTGTGACTAATATTAAAAACTTTTATAGTATTACGCATTCTATCTACATTATCAATAAGACAGCAGACAGTAAGCCCAGCAAGCGTTTTTGCTACTTCACTTACAACTCAACTAGATGTAACATCTTAAAGTCAACTCAATATTTTAAAATCACTCAATATTCCATTTTCAAGAAGCTTCATAACGAAGCCCTTTTACGTGAATTTTAAAAAACATTTTTTCCAAATTCCACTGCATTATTATACGATCGGTCATTAATATATAAAAGTGTTTCCGTCATTCTTCTTTGAGAGAAACCAAGTGGAATATTTTTTGCCTTCATTCAAAATGCATAAATAAAAGATGTAAAGAAAATCTGTCCTATCTATCCAACAGATTTGAGGAAACGTGTAGTAATTCTTGAGTAAAGCTTCTTTCCTCCACAGGATATCAGTTTCCCTGTGATCATATAACATAATGCATGGTGTTTAGTTTAAAGGATGACTCGAGAAGAGAAAACTTTTCTCTCATTGGTGCAGTTTGGTGGTATTAGAGCACACTTCCTATTTGCCAAGCAATCGAAACGAGCTCATGCTTGCATTGTAAATGTAACCTAAATTGAGGAGAGGAGGCAAACGGAAGTTTTTTGTTTGAAAGAGAATAAAATAAGGCTTTGGACAAAGTAAAAAGAAAAGGCTTGAACATTTTCTAACAACTCTTGAAGACCTTACTCCTTCTTGGTTCTGTTGGAGCACTAATTACTTCCACAAAGAAACTTCTCGAAAAGCTTTCACTACACCGCTGTTAAAGCAAATGAATCAATATGGTCTAACAACATACTTCTTTTATTCAAGTTATTCTCCTCGATTTCTGTAACGGACTTGTTGGCTTAGGACTAAATTACATGCTGAAAATCTCATAGATTTATGATGCCATATACGTTTCAGGCAACTCCGATAGAGGTTCACTTGTCAATCTGTCTTTCTCATTTGAAGGATCTTGATTGAAACCACAAGGAGTTAGTAAAAACCAGGGCATTTTTCTTCATCGATTTACAAACCACATATATTCTGACTTCATTCCAACAGCAGTCCTCTTCTTCTTTGAAAGGATCAGCAGTTTTGTATTCGTGGGAACGTGCTTGCTAGGCCAATAATTTATCTCCACTTAATACTGAAAACGCCGGTAAGAAAGATCATAAAAATTCAACAAGATAAGGCTTTTAAAATGCAAATCTTAATCTACAGAAATTGTTATTACGCGCAAATCAAAACTTGGCTCTTGAATCTGAAGGAGAAGTGTGTGTGTGGGATTAAAAATTTCAATAGATATTTAAAAACCAGTTTTTAATGGAACTTTGTCAATCAATGGGCTAGTCTAAAGAAAGCTAACCAGGAAGGTGTCAGTTTAGTATATCGAAATCGGGGAGCTAAACCGTTGTATAGTATGTATTTTTTAACGACACTTACGATAAGAATAAGCTTATTCCCGACTAGGGACATTTGGATGCACTTATCGGCAATTTTTAAACCGCGCGCTTTAAATCAAAGACAAGCATTAGGTCAA
>JAHZMX010003048.1:0-16523 GCA_027743895.1 Seira musarum
CTTTTTTCCAGCACTTTATGGAAGAATTATACCAATTAACCAAAGATATGTAAACTGAACTTTACATCTCAACATTTTACGTCATTTAACATTTCGGTCTGATATTGGTTATGTTATGTTCAAGGATTGTATGAATGACGAAACCCAAAAACTGTACCAAAATATGTGGACCATATCTTAAAGAAACGAGAGAACAAAATTGCATTTGGCGTGACTGGATCGAGCGAGTCAAGAAGATTGTGATTGAGTCAAGGAAGAACGAGAAAGGATTAAGAAAAGTACACACTGTCAACATCATGCTACCCAACTTGTCGTCTTGTTTCGTTTCGTTAATTTTTCAAGGATAAAAATTGTATTGTTTGAGTTGGAATCCTCGTGGAATTGTAACGTTCCACATCCGGAACCAGAAAATTATTCATGGAAGAGCGAAATCCTAAATATTCTTGAATAATTTAAGCATTCTATTCATTTCCATTATATTGTTTTTATTCAAGAACCTTTTTCTTCAGAGTAACAAGATTACTCTCTATTCATAAGAATCCACCAGCAGCTTTTGGTTCACTTCACGAGAAATCATTTTAAAAAGGAAAGAAAGATTTTCGTTCATATGCATAGTCTTTGATCACTGTTTCTTTCGTAAGAATTTGCTCCCATTTTCTTCTAAATGGGCAATATGAGACTGTTCGTGAATAATAGTACCCAGTTTACCATTATAATGATCTACATGCATATCTGTCAGCGCCACATCTAGCTCCGCTTTTTCTTCCACTAACTGTGATGTGATCCCATTTCATCTTTGAAAGGGGCATCCAACTGGAAAAAAAGAAACAGATTTTCCCAGAAAATGGAAATGAGATTTGCTGTACTCTGCCCACGTGAGCTTGGAGATGCAAGGGTAATGTCAATAATCAAGTTTAGCATTGCATCGATTTCAGCTTCAACGGTATAAATATTATTCACGGTTTCCATTTTCCATAGTTTCGGATTACCGGCCATAGATCCGTATTAGAAATGTTGGCTTTAATTTACGAATAAAACATTCGTGTTCCAACACACGATTTCGGGAATCGAGTGTGCCTGCCTGTCCGATTCTAATTCATCGAATTTTTATTCACATAATTGATCCAGATCCTGCACTGCGCTATCATTATTCATTTTCATTGTTGAACCGGTGGCATTGGAACCATTCATGTTAAGAGCCATTCAAGCAATAAACTCTTCATGTTTTATGTCCATTCTATTTCAAACTGGATTAAACTTTTTGGCTCAGCTCAAGTAACGATTGAAGCGTTACATTTTTTTCGGTTAGACTTCCCCAATAAATTTTAAGTGGTGTGTAGTGACTTCTAGGTCACTTGGTTTCGTGAGAAATGGTTTTACTTTGAATATCAATACAATTTCAAGGATACAATATCTCTAGACAAAATTTTTATTGTTTTAATTTATTCTTCCGCAGTGAATAAAAAATCGTTTTAGGAGACACCAACGCACACACTCAAGATATTAGCTTTTTTTTTTGTCTCAAAGTTTTTAGATTTGTGGTTTCCTCATCTCATCCTCTTTGTCATACTAAAGTCGTAGGGGAACTTTGGAACATAAAAAACGGGATGATGAGTTACAGTAACAATGAGAATGATAAAAATTTAGGTACTACGACCACCGCTGCGATTCACAACGATTATTTTCATGCCTTTACTCCCAAACAAACAAAGCCAAGAAGAAGCCTTTTTTTACTATCTTCATTTTTGAGATAAGATATAATAATATCTCAACTGAACTCCGTGGGAGGAAATGAGCATTTTTCCACTCTTGAGGAATTTGAAATTGAAGATGAAGAAGTGGAATTCTTTAAAAATATAAACTTTCCCTATTATAATAAAGAGAAGAGGGGAAGTAAACATGAACTACACAAGTGAGCTGAAGGGTTCAGTGAAAACAGTTACGGCATCATCGCTGTCACCACCACCCGTCACTGATTTTTATGTTTCCAGACATGAGTTTAGGTACTTTTTTGCACGAAGAAAGTGCTTTACAGTGATGATGATGATGCTGTAGTAAAGCCTGGAATGCTGTTCCGTTCGAGTTATTATTCTTCATTTTCATCTTGAGCCATTTTTTGGTGACTTAATGCATATTCTCTGGGGTTTTCTATACCGGGAAAGAGTTAGTTTGCAAATGTGATTTTAAAACATGCCTGCTTGCCAAACATTTCAATAGGATATAATAATATACTCGTTTTGAATAGAGATATGTAGAGTTTTTGTTTCCTTCATTTCATTTCATACATCTCGAGAATAACCTCTCTGAAAAAGACATTTGGTTTCTTAAAACTTCTTTCTTTCTACTTCTCTCATTTCATTCCACTTGGAGAATGAATGTATGTATGTGAGTACTTATGTGAGTCGTAATAACATTATGAGGGTGAAAAGAGCGAAAAATACTTTTTATGTGTTCAAAAATGATTTTTTTGCGACAATTTTTCGAATGCTATTACTACCCACTTTTACTCCTCTCATTTCTTTTTAGCTGATGTTATTAGGAGCAGCGATGCCATTCTTAGCACCTACCTCACCATTGCCTGAAGATGAGCTTGAAGATGATGGGGAAGACGATGAGGATGATGACGATGATGTTGCTAGAGTGGAGAGTAGGATTTTGTGTTGATATGGATTTGCTGATAGGGAAAAATAGCTGTCAGCGTGGGATCCCATGTAGCCAGTCCAAGGCTGGTCTTGAAACGGCAGGATCTTGGCACATCTCAACTGACTCTTTCCATTTTTCTTACTTTTTTGAGAGGGTGATGAAGTTGACTCTTTTTCTTTATTCAAGGGAGAGCACGAGCATGAGATGCGCATCCTGTAGACTGTCATTTGACCCATGTGAATATCAAACGGGTTGTATGTCGCTTGACTCTCAAATATTTGACCTGCAAATGGAGCACTCCCTGTATTTACGCCAGCACCAGAGGATGACGACGACGGCGGGTTATTGGAGGAGGACTGTGGTTGTTGTTGCTCGTCTACGGAACCGTCTTGGTCACTTTGAATGCACTCGTTTGTGACGGTGTCCTCGTATCGATCGTGATCCATGCCGTAATACTTACCTAAAATAAGACAAAAAAGAAAAAATGCGAACTTTGTCAAAAGCTGAAAGGGTACATTATGCCGCATGAAACTATTTTTAAAGGCGACCTTTTCGGTTTAATGCATCATGCATTCCATTTCAGAACACATCTGCATTCGTTTTTTGTGCAATTTTCTTTTCAATGAACTTGCCCACGGTTTTGAGTCGGGACCAAGGCAGTTTGTCTCCATAATAAATTATTTTTGATTTATTCTTGTCTTGACTTTTAAAAGCCCCCATGAAGGGACATCTGAAAAAAAGAGCCTATTACTAATGGATGGAATACTTTTCTGCTACAATAAACAAAGAAGTACGTATGTATGTAGGTAGATTTTCAGGGATTTTTTATTAACAACCGTTCTAAATGCAGCATCATAAAATTTTGTAAATGAAAAGATAAAAAATGCCATTTGAGAATTTAGCTTTCACGTAGGAAATTCTTTTCGCTTTCTATAATCCGATCGCTCTTCCATTTTCTTCAAATCTTCGTTATCCTCTTGCTGTGCCGCTACTTTAAACCCAGGAACATGTAATCCAGCTTCATTATCTTCTCCGCAGAGACATGCAACCATTTTGTTGAAGAATGGTTTGTTTCGTTGTTGATAGTCCATCTCCTCTTCAGCTTCGTATTTATCATGCTTCTTTTGAGAAAGAGATTGATGGCCTGGCGTGTCCTGTTTGTAATATCTATCAGCCTCCTTAAAACTATCGAAACAGTTTGCGCACGGAATCCAGTTCTTCTGCTCTTTGATAAAGTCCTCCGGAGTGTAATCCTTGTATTTTTTGTAGAACCTATACTTAGGCAACCGATAATCATCCTGATAGATTTCATATTCCACTTGAGCAACCTTCTTCTTCAACTTATCGTATTTCATTTTGCGAAGGTCCGCTTGATTCTTCGCCATCACTCTAGCCACCGTATCCGAATAGAGAGACTAATTTAGGTCACATGCAAAGATTGACAGAATTTACTTTAATAAATCGAGTTGGATAATAATGCCGACATGTAATTTAAAAAAAAATATGCCTTACTCGAAGTCCTGCAGTAGGCTCTGGGGTAAATGGCGTAGTGGCTGTCGGAATACGTGCGTCATTCTTTGGCACCTGTTCTCGATTAATTTTGCCAAATCTATCCGGAGCTTTCGGTCCTGGATAATCCTGCAAGAAATCGCGAGGCTTATTTTCTTGCTTATGAGGAATCGTGTTGTAAGGATCTGGAATCCCATGGCCTAATTTTGGTGGAAGAGCATATACACCAGTCCGAGGTGGTATATCGTCATCCATCGGCTTTGGCTCTCCAGTAAGAGGATCCAGAGCTTCTTTATTGGGCGTTTTTACGCGAGGCAGATGTACATTCGGATGCTTTCCAGCTCTTCTGGTCGAGCTGAATCCCCAACGAGGATCGTAAACTAAGGGGCCTTCCTCATCCATATCCTCATCAGGAGCAGATGAGTCAGCCCCGTTGAACATGTTATTTCTATCTGGTGTTGGTCCACGGCGCCTGTCGCCAGGAGATCTATCCATTCGGTCCGAACCGTACCCATCATCATCATACCCTAAACCCGGTTTTCCTCTGCCTTGACGATTTCCTCTACCTGGACTTCTGCCCAACGAACCAGGAAGATAGTCATGCTCGTCATCGTATTGATCCCCGCTTCTTCGATGCCGTCTATGACACCGACATCGACATCGGCAACTTCCCGTCTTTCTTTCCATCGCTCACCGATTTAAGAATCTTTTGAGATGGTCTAATGTCAAAATCTTGTAAAAGAATCTGAGATGGACTATACTTTCCAACTCCCTTTTCCGTTTCAAATTTCATTGCTTTTAAAGGATCCAACTCCAAAAATTTCTTTCGTTCTTCTTGACTGTCTGGTCTCTGACTACTAGCAGCATCGCCACTTCCCGATTTTGTAAGTTCTGATGGCTCATCCTTTGGTATATAATCATCCAGATTTACACCATATCCTTGGGTTGCTCCAAATGTCTCAAACTCTAATTCTTCCCCTTGAAGCGAGTCCAGATTTCCTTCAAGTACTTCGTCATAAGCATCTAAGTATTCATCGACTACCGCATGCAAGGCCATAATCTTCTCATCATCGTCCAAAAGACTCTCCGTCCCAATGATCTTCAGCGTCTTTAATCCCAATTTGGTGCAAGCATCTTCCACATCGTATTCACTATATTCCACGTTCCTCCTAAAGTACAGAGGAGGAATCACCCGAGGAGGCGACGACTTATCAGTGGTCCACTTATTGTCCAAGAAATATATGCCGACAGTTATTGGATAGAATAGCTTTTCAAATTCTTGATTGTCAATGTCATCCCAGGGGTATCCGTCGATGACGAAGCCCTTTGCAGGATGCGCGTTCAGGATGATAAACTTCATCAAATCCATTGCTTCTTGTCGAGACATCTTATAATCTTTATCGGTAACTAGTTTCAGCACGATCGGAAGAGCGAGACGCTCCATCGGTGTGAATCCCTCAAAACGATGGTTTCCAACTATATCCAAATCGATGGAAAATGTAATTTTAATTTTTTTCCAGTGCAAACAAGTGATGTCAATTTTGAGAGGATAGACCTTCAATAGCTTGCGCTCCCTTTTGAGCCAGAAGAGCGATTTCTTCATCCATCGACAGGTACGTAAAGCCATGTGTCTCTGCTAAGCTCAAACAATATTTCCTTCTATTGTTTGCAATCGATTTAATTGGCCTCCCGTAGATCCAAATTATTGGAGCTTTCCTCATCACAAAATCATCGAAGACCTTCTGAGTTTCCTGTAGAAGCATTTTAAGAAATGGATCTTCTGGAGAGGGCTTAACTTCATAAATTTGTGATCGGCGGGGTCTTCTCCCTCTATAATCTCTGTAAACTGCCCGCAGCTCTTTGCGAGGACACGGAGGTAGAAAACATGAAAATAGGTCCGGATTGGGTTCATAGTTTTTGTCATCTTCCACACAAACGTCCGCAGGAATAGGTCGTAACGGTTGGAAGAAAGAGGGAATGGCTGGAGAGGGAGAATTTGTTATATCACCATCAAGTCATTGAAAAAATCGATGTTTATCTTAATTCGGATTACGAAAATATGGTTCTTCATTGTCCATCTGATGATAATCATGTTTCCCACGTTCTTGATCAATCTCCCATTGATTTGTTGGAAATCCCCAAAGTGGTCTATTAAGTGGATCTGGTGCCTTCTTTTTGGTCGGAAAGACGTGATATTTATCGTCGACTATAATTCTAGTGAACTTGGTCCCGTCGCATTTTTTGCACTTGATTTTGAAATACTCAGCAACTCTATCACGAAACCTTTGCCCATCGCACTTGTGCCAGTCAGTGCGATACCAATAAAGCTAACATGTCATAACAAAAATTAAAATTGAGCCTATATTAATAAATAAATAAGAAATAAATCAAGAGGACTATGTAAATCGCACGTGATCTCTCCAAGGGGGCCTATCACGAAGGCAAGGGTCAATTGGATAGGTGTACGGCTGTCTACCGCAGAACATATCACAAAAATTTTGACATCCTTCTCCATCCAAATTGTTACGCCAGTCGCATTCTTCATCATCAGGTTCATCTTCGGGTTCTCGACTATCCCCTGTCTTATTTCCTCCACTGTCTCCTCCTGATGACCCAGATGGTCCGACAGATACGTCAACGTCGATCGCCGTGCCCTCCGACTCTACCTCAACATCAGGAACTCCAGAATCCTTCTTTTCTGTGCATACTTTCTGCTTAAATGGAAGACATTTTAAACGAGTACAAGTCCCTAGTCCATGTCTAAAACCACTGCGCCGCTCACTTGCACGAGGCCATTCAGCAATGGTATAAGTATACCTTGGTTCCTCCGTACAGTTCACTTAATTATCAAAAGCATTCTTATAAAAAGATTGGCAACAAAATTTAAATGCAAAAAAAACCCATGAGCAAATTCATCATTAATTGCACTTGTGTTATTGAAAGACTTTTGCAATTGGAGTAAGTATCGTATCATCATGAATGGTGAATTTTAAATTTCTCCATTAAATGTTGTGTATGAAGCCGTCAAAATTTAATGTAATAACAAAGAAAACTGAGGCTTACTTGATTCATCGAAACGAGTATTTTCCAAGGACATCTTTTCTACAATACAATCCTTAATCTTTGCCGAGATGATTTGAGTTTTGGCCGGATAAAACCAATAGGTCGCAAAGACGAAATCGATCGAGTTCCCAGAATCGTTTAGTGCCTTTGCCAACGTACCTGTCATAAAAATAACAATTTACTTACAGCACGAAATCGAAACAAGCTTAGGGCAAAATTAGGTACAACTTTTTCCAAAAACCTTTCTATTCTAAATATGAGAGAAAGCATTTTAGTGTCAGTGAAATGAGTGAAAGGAGACTTATACATGAAGCAAGACATAAAAATCGTAGGAGCAAAACTCGTGGCAAAAAGTAAGTAAGTCATCCAGTAGCAGCAGATATACCTATGTAGGCATGCATGAGTGAAAGCTTCCCACGAACCGACGGAAAATCCAATTTAGTTTCAAATATCATATTATCGCAATCACGACTACGACGATGACACAAAAAGCAATCCAGGAAATCGGAGGCACTCAAGGGAAAAGAAGAAAGCAAACTGAGACGGTTATACTACTACAAGCAGTACTAACTACTACGACTTCCTTTCTAAGAAAACGACAAATGAATCAGTGAACAAACCTGTGGAAATAAGTCGTTGTATCCCACCATTATCATGAGGACCAATGTGCCGCTTTCTCCGTTTTCTTCGACCCTCATAATTGCCATTATTCCCAGAAAACCCATGATGGTGGGTTCCACCAACTGAAGGGAGGAAGGAGAAATCAGAACTACCCTCTGGAGATTCTCTTCCTTGATGCAAGTTCTGATCAATCATTTGCCTTTGAAGCATGAGATTTCGTTGCTCTTCAATTTTTCTCGCTATTTCGGCATGAGTCAAATATTGAGACGATTGTGGATTCCCTACGGGGACATTACTTTCTTTGAAATTTTGCACTGTCTGGTGTTGTCCATACACAGCATTAGGATTTGTGTGGAAGTGACTGTGCCGGTGTGATGAGAAACCACCACTACCACTTCTTTTCTCGTATAAGTCATTTCCAGCATAGTTGTCACTTTCAATTAAAGGCTCTTCTACAATCATTCCACCACCACCAACACCTCCACTTTCACTATTTCTCCTTACATCATTGCTTCTCGAGTCGGGGTAATAGTTTGACCACAGATTGTCACGTGAATTGGGTTCTAAAACTCTAGGTGAAATCTGATCGGAAGGTATGCCTACTCTTTCTACTTTATTCTCATCATTGGGAACTGCGGCATTATAGTTCAAAGGATAATGGTGCTGCTGCGGGTGGAGATTACTATTGCCGGTATATCCTTGTTGATACTGTCGTCGGTTCAAATTAATATTCAGATTTGAACCGAGACCATCACCATTACCATTACTCATTCCCATTGCAACTTCCGCCTCAGAGACGGGGACGACTTGTGACAAATCGGAGGGACTACCATCCAAGACTGGTGCGCTAGCCACAACATTCCCGTAATTCCCATGTTTTCTTACAGTGTGATACATGGGGTATTTTACCTCCTCCGTCATTTCTGGCTGAGATGAAATGTCGTAAATGTTTGGAGCAACACCCAAGGGGAAACCAAAGACATTCCCTGAGGAAACAGCACCAGGCATCATCGCTGTTGCGGGATAGCTGGGAATTGTGTCTGGGACATCTTGTCGTCCCATTACATTATAATTTTTTTGTGTGGGTGATAAAGATGCTGTTTGATCAGTTTGTTGATCAAAGTACTGCCACATTTCTGGATGCAGTTGGAGATAAGTCTGGCCTTGCAGAGATGTATCTGTCATGTTACCGTATTCGGATGCTTGGCGTTCTTCTACAAAAGATATATGCATGAAACATGTTAACATCAATGATGAGCACAGTGATCAATGCCCACGTAAAATAAATAGAATAAAACGGAAAAGTAGACCTGGGGAAATACGAGAACTCTATTAACCCTAACCTAATAATCAATTCAATCAATCTGTTTTGAGAATATCAAACGAAAAATAACTCGTAGGATGAATTTTGAAAGAAATTTATGGCTTCAGATTCCAGAAAGAGACGAGGTCGAAAAACAAGTTTGCTCAGTTTGTAAAAGAAATTGAAAAATAAAATACTGACCTGAGTCGTAAACAACAAATCCAGGGACGCTTGTAGCACGGTTGAACGCTCGAAGCTGGTTGATAAGTTTACTGTCGAATCGAAGTTTGCATAGATCCGAACGAGATTGTTCATGCACATTTGTTCCTAAAAAGAAATCATTCCAATTTATTAGATTAAGTTTATAGAAAATGGCTCATAAAAACATGCACTTTCTTTTAATAATATCTTCAGATCTCAAATCATGATGATAGAACGAAGTTCAAGGAATCAAGGCCGGAAAAATTATATATTTCCTAATAATACCCTTGTTTTAAGAATTTTATAAGATATAAAATGTTTTAGTACTTTTGCTCATTTTATTCCAACTTTCCATCTCATAAAAACGAAATAAAGTTAGACGGAATGATAGGCTCCAATAAAGCGTGAAAAATAGAAGTGAATTAAATTGCAAACTCAATTTCAAATACAAGGTCATCCAGATCAAGTTCCATGTAATCCACTTTTTGCATAATTACAAGAGTCGGTGAAAGCAAGCAACACATTTCTGCTTTCCAGCCATCAAGGCCAAGCGACAAGTTGACAGATATAAATGTCATACTGAAACGTAATACGTGAGCTGTTAACCCAACATGAAATGAAGCTACCAGATACCAGATCTAACCCCGGTCTAACCGTCACGTCAGCCATTTTCCTAGAAATAGCACGTACTCTAGACAGAGACGAATTTAATAAAAAACAAAATAAAATGGGACCGCCTAAAACCATGTCTCCATATCGGTCCTAGACGTATAAGTAGACTAGAATTAGATTTAGTAAAGCACTTGAGTATTTTTTCCACGCTAATAAAATAAAACTAGGATTGGAATTAATTTGGAATAGAATATTATGGATTTTCCATGTGCATGCATGAGTCCGCTGGCAAACTAAATTTACGTGCATATGCGCCTGCCATTCCAAGCCAAGTCAAACCGGGGTCATGGTCTAATCATAAAACGTGTGAAGCTTAACAAACCTTTTTTAAATGAAAATTCCGAAGAGTTTCCCTCAAACCCTTTGCAATTTGAGCTCCAATACAGGAAGATATCGTTCCCGAATCCTTCCGCACGAATCAATGGAGTGGAGGCTTGCGAACCAATTGTGTCAATTACAGGATTATCCAAAAATGGTTTCCCTGTTTTTCCATCTAGAACGGTTGTCTGAAAATATCAAGAAGTTGTGGTTGTAGTAAGTCATGATGACATCGAATTTGGAAATGTCATAAATGTTTGAGTCTTGTAATTGTTTTGTAAGTTATTTGTATAAAGTTTATACCAACTTTCGACTGTCGATGAAGTCAGGTTTAAAAATAGCTTAAATTAATATTTTCTACACTAGACTGGTTCAAAATTAATGCTTACAGCTAAATAAACTCTAATACTGGCGTATCCTATCCTAATCTAAAACATGTCTAAAGCTTACAGACTATAATACGCTATAGATAACGTTAAGAACTAGATAACTCAACTAAATCGTCTACTTCTCTACAATACACCTATAGAATTTTGAATTTTATCGGTACTATATTTTAAAGAATTTATTTGGAAAAAATCATGACGACATGATGCTCTGGAGAAATATCTGAATGCACGTATGATTCGACGAGATCTATAACTGTCAGATATAAACATGAGATTTGACATTAAGACGGCTCATGTTTAAAACATACGAAAGGAAAAAAAGCTTTCAAATGTCTCTACATCCTGTCTTTTGAAAGGCATTAAGATTTAGACAAATATAAAAGGTTAATTGTAACTGAGCTCAGGCTAAATCTTGAGGGAACAATGTATCTCGTTTCACTCAATTTCCTGTAGTTTACCTACGAGCGTCATTGATGCAAAAAAGCGTTTCGTTTTTTTAGGAAAGCAATCACGTCACAAAACACTTTCCTAATATTCCTTACCTGAGAATGATAATAGAGAGGGAATCCAGGTCCCGTTTGGTATTTCACGAGAAAATCTGGGATGTCATCCTCGTTAAAGAAACCGGGAGTGGGTGTCCTATAGCAAAACAAAATAGGGCATTGTGCATTAAGTCTACTAATGACAGATTTTTTTATGCCAAAGAAGATTAAAAATATATAAACATTTACTTTCCCCAATCCTCTTTGGATGATTGTCTCAAAAACTTTGAAGACTTAATCAGTTACCTCATCTTTTTCTCTAATTATGCTTAGACATCTTTGCCAATTATTATTGTACATTCATTTTTTTTTCGCCTACGCCTTGAAATTACGGAATCCTTGTTTGTACTTGTTTTTCATCAAGTTTCAATTAGCCCAGGAGTCATCGAGTTTGCCAAACTACTTGAGAAAATGTTGCATAAGTAAGGAGGATGGTTTGACGCAACGCTACTTCAACCAAACCAAAGATCCTTTACTACAACATCAGGGGCAACGTGATATTTCGTAAATCCAGGTGAAATTCATGTTCTTTTGAAGGTTTTTGTAATGAAAATGAATTTCTTAGAAAAAAACTTACGTTCACCAATGATTAAAGTATGTATGTATGTCTGGCAAATTTCATTCTCAATTTCCTTCCGGAAGGAGCCCTAGCTTCCGTGATACTGTATTTAGGTATCTAAGTAAATCTAGGAAGTTCGCTGCGCCCTTAACCACAAAGGGGAAAACAAATCATGAAATCCTTTTCGTGGAAGCACTTGCTTCAAACTTAAGTAGTCTCGTGGTAGCTTTAGCTAGTTCATACATATATAAAGTATACTTATACCATTTTAATAGAATTAAGTATCTTATGCCACAATATTCCTCAGGAGTCAACTATGCACTCCAATTTAGCCACGAGTACTGTAGGAGTAAAGTATTAGCCACATTTGCTACCATATACACGAGTTTGAACTCGTCTTCATCCTAATTTTCAACATTTTTATCCATTACTGTAAACACAACTTAAATTTCATTGCAGTAATTAAGTTTGAGATTGCCCTTGAGACTTTGATATCCCTCTTGGGGTAAGTTGAAAGTGATCTACGGCCACAAATGAAGTTTTTTCTCCACTCTTGTTTCAGTCTTTAGTATTATTTATGTAATTTTGCTTTCCCCAGCTTTCATTTTCATTTTTTACCCGATGAAAAGTCTCAGTTTTTTTTTGTGGAAGCCAAATAGGCAGAAAAAAGAAAGTTCATTGCAAACTGCTCAAACTTACGTGTAGGTTTCAGACGACGGGAAAGTGTAGTTCCAGATTTGCTGGAAGGAGCTGCCATCAAATGCAACAACGGTGGAGTTGAACATTGCCATCACGATGTCATCCACACCATCTCCCGTAATATCAGTAATCACTGGAGGAATCATCACTCCTTTCTTCTCATCTAGGTAAATAGGTTTGGCCTAAAACCAAAAGATATCATCAGGGACAGAGTGCAAACTCCATAGCTAAAATCTCTAAAAGTACTCGTCGAATCACTCATTGGGAGCTTTACAATGATATTTGCCCCGGTTCGAACCACTCCAGGCGGAAATGAGAATTCCATAATCTTGTACTTTTGTAAATTAAAGTGCTCAATTGAAGGTTTCAGTCGAAAAAGCACTTTAACAGCCCACTCACACTTTAGACCCATTTTTTCTAATAGGATGAGAATGAAATGTAATTTTCCATAAACGGAGCGTTTGTTCGTCACTCCACGACATATGGCATTTACGCCTACACAATTCCTGCGATTTTTAAATTGAAGTTGAAACTGATTGGATCTTGTCAAGAATGTCAAAAGGGATTTATCAAACTATCATCTTTGAAATCACAGTAAAGCAATTACTGCATGCCCCCATTTGAGTCATTGATTCAACCTTCAGAATTTAATTATACAGCGATCATTTCCCATTCATCTTAAAACTAATCCGCTTACATTTTTTATTTCCCCATTGTACAGATCGGCAAGAGAAATCACGTACAATCCTCCGGCGTGTGTCTCTCCTCCAGTACCGAACAAAACATAATCGGTGCCATCAGATCGTGTGAGAATTTGAGGAGAGTAGTAACTTTCTTGTCCATCTGGGGTGTTGACAAATTGAAGGACTTCGCCCGTCTTCCCGCTCAGAATCATGATGCGCCCTGTCAATCTTGTGCGGCTTCCTGTTCAAAGTCAAAGAAAATTTCAAAACTTAAAATACATTTTAAAAAAATATTTAAAAGTTATCGGGAATTTTACTGTCGAACCTGGTTCCGCCAAGGGATCACCCCCATGAACAGCTAAAATTTCAACGACTCCATCGTTGTTTAAGTCTCTTATGTACTGTGCGGTGTAGACATTCATGATTGGATTTTTTGCCGGGCCTTTTTCAAAGTGCCAGATTTCAGTTCCATCCCTTCCGCTAATTGCGCAAAATACCTGAATAAGGAACAAATAATTATTACGTGAAAAGCTTACGGTTTGGTGAGATACAAAGCAGTCTAATTTATGTATTTTATATGCCATCATTTACCCCTGCTCTTCCTGCAACTAAACAGTCTCTAACATTGTCGCCAGTGATATCTTCGTGGCAATTTATGGCATACACTTCGTGTGGAGTCCAATGTCTCCACAACTCCTTTCCATCTCTACCGTCGAGGGCCAAGACTCCGCCAAAGCAGGGGTTTTGGCCGGCAAAGTAAATATCACAGACAAAGTCAGGGACGCCATATCCATCGGCGCCTGGAAAGAATAAGTTCATGATGACATTGTACGTATTAATAAAATTATTTCGAACAAGAATTTGAACGTTTAGTTTCCGTTACCTGTTGCATAGCCAAATACGATATCGTCGATAGTATCATTATTTACATCAAGTAAACGAAAAGCTGACTCTGTGAGAAGCTTTGGAAAATGTTGAACCCACACATCTTCTACATGAATATTATCACAAGGCCGAATCCCAAAAGTCTCCAGGCGTTTGGGAGGCTTCGTCCAAAGATTTAGTATGCTTAGAGGCCACGATACGTAGTTCGTAAGAAATGTAATAACAGCTACTAATCCTACAAACAAAACAGAGTAAATCCCATTAATCACTTTCTGTCAATCAATGATAATCGTGCAGATAATTGTTATAAGCTCACTCGTGTATCTTTAATTCTCTTACCGAGCATGGCGAAAGTGGCAATCATGATGTAGCACATTGGCATACACAACACCTTCAGTGCAGGAGGGGACGATCGAACTTCCGTATGAAGGCCACCATTCTTGATATTATCAAAGCCATACTACAAAACAACAAGACAAAGATTACAAGCCATATGATTAGCAATTAAATTGATATTTGATAAGCCTTGCAAAGTAATGAATGTGTTTTCAGGGCTTACCGATTTTTTTCTTGGCGTCATAAGTGGCTTCTTTGCAATATCATATTCCAAACAGTAGCCATTTCGACCACCACTTCTGACGAAAACGTCATCATCGACGTCGCTCAAATCAGCTTCCTCGTAGCTTTCACTCACCTCCAATTTCGTCTCGTTCATTTTACACGAGGGCATCATGATGTGTATTAAATTTTTCAGGTGCTACTAGAAAATTTTTCGCACAAATAACTAGTGAAAATAGGTGGGAAGTGTCTTTGGGAAGATAACTAATTATTTTTTCACTCTCACTCCATTCTCAATTCAAACGTGGTACCACAACCTGCACAGCAGTAAACCTTTGAATTTTGCAATATTTCCAGGAGCAATTGAATATACAAACCGGAGTAAAACTTGGGTAAATGCACTTCAGCTAGAAGTTTTCCAAAACTCTGAAGTTTCTGATTTTGATGTTGTCATCCATGTCAATTTAGTTCTAATGACATGCCACTAGCTTAGCTCATAATCACAATCAATACTTACAACATTTGCAGGTGCAGTTTCATATTTTTCGTCATTGTCTTAACCTTTTTATTGATTTAACATGAGCATTCTGAGTTTGAGTTTTAATCGTAAATAATAATTTTATCTACCTAATTTTAGAAACGGGAGACATAATAATTATTGTCGGAAAAGGTTCCACCCGGTATTTACCCACATGGGGAAAGTTAGGAACTATTAAACTTAATAAATCCAATTAAGCGATCTATGATAATAGGACTAAACTGCTAAACTTTCACTTTCCTAAACCCTAAGCTCCTCTTTACTATTTTATCATATCAATTCTCCTTTCACTCGGGATTGTTTTTATTCCCTTTCTCACATCATATAACACTCACTCACTCAAATCCCCAATTTAATTTCTGTGAATATGGTGCGATGTGTTAATACATAGCACAAATAAGTGTGTATTAAGTGTTGCAAAGGTATAGAAAAATTATGATGGCTATATCGACGACATAACTAGTGGCTAGTAGCTACGATGTTGGCAAAAATATTACTAAAATTATATTAGTAGGTGACGATGACTTCTTACTTCATTTGTAATATAAGATGCATTTGCACACAATTGCAATCACAATATGAATTCTGTTCATGATGTTCGCCCACAGTCCACATCATTATTTTCGCTACACTTTCCCCATTTCTGGATGGATCTTCTTTTCCCCATTCAGACTCCACTCCAAGTCTAAGATAAGAGTTCATATGTTAAACAAATATTTCCTTGTGTGCCTAGTGCCCACATTACATTATAAATGTATCCCTGGATGAATTGAATAAAAAACCTAAGGAGCTTTTATCACGACACGACATGGAGGAAAAAAACTGCGGAGAAGTGAGCATCGAACATGGTAAAAACAAAAAAAGTACACGATGCTAATACAATGAGGAACAGTGGTGATGCTGCTTTACTCTAATGCTGATACATTGTTTACATTCATGATATTTCGCTGGAGAAAAAAAAAGCGTATATGAAATAGTATGTATCGTGCTTTCTTCGATCGCTTTTCTCCATTGTGCTTTCCACTTCCTTCCACCAGCACCAGCAGATTTCTCCATGTGTAGTAGTGATATAACGTGCTTGCCTGTGTGCATGGACTTGCCTGTCTACTTGTTGGCGTGTAGAGTCCCCTGTGGTGCGCATGCATGGGTAAAAAGGGAAAACATCAATTTTGGTTTGCAATTTACAATAGGACCTTTTCACCGATATGTTTATACTGCTTAACTAGTTTTTCAATAAGCTGATTTTGGACTTAGGAATGTAAATTTTTTTTATCATGTATGATTATATAAGAAAAATTCTTTAGGTATTAAGTGGCCATATGTGGCTTTTTCTCAATGAG
>JAHZMX010003049.1:0-25000 GCA_027743895.1 Seira musarum
ATCTACAGATTAGATTAACGAAAAGTAGACGTCCAAAGCAAAAAAATATATCGCTATCGCTAGGTCGGGTTATTAGTAGTTTTAGGACGAGGTGTCATTAACAAAATCTGCGACAATCTTTTGTTTGTCTTAAATTACAAAATCGAAATTAATCTTGAAAATTTTCACTTTGAATTCAGATTTGCAATCAACATTAAAATTCGCCCGAGATTTTCTCCGATGATACTTCTACTACGAGACCTCGCAAAAATACAACTAGCAAATTAATGTAATACATCAAAATTGGCATTTGAAGAGTATGTAAAGTTTTTTTTAATGGAAAAACTTCCTAAAAACTAATCTAATTTCTAAATAATTCCTCCTCATTCGGAGAAAAGGGTTCATCTTTTGCATTATAAAATATTTAGCTTGAATTAAATATAGCATTAGTAAAGTATAATGGTCATGGCACAATTAAAGTTATCGTTTTAATAATGTCTGTTCTGGATATAATGAAGAGGGTATATTGTATTGAACGCGTTGGCAATATTTCCAATTCCTCCTGCAGAAGGGGATTTTAAAGACTTAAAGTATTAAATGGTATAAAATGTATATAAAAAAGGTATACAGGATTGCATGAGAAATACTGCAAAAAAATTGTCAGACAGAGTTGTATTTATTTATTGTACATTTAATGTACATATTTATACAAAGTGTAAATATTTCGTCAAAATAGAAATTTTCAAAACGGCAAAAACATGGCCATGGGGGTGGATGTAGATGTAAAAAACATGGGGAAAATAACGCTTTGTGAGATGCTGAGAACAATTATATTTAAGTTGTTGGCTCAAAAGTTTATACTTAATTATCGTCTTCTACCCCAAGTAAGCCAACGGGAATGCAGCAGGATTGAAAAATGGATTCGAAATTGGACCTGCTGTCGGCTGTACTGCCACAGACATTGTCACATACGACGTCATTTTTGTAGGAACAACCTTGGTGGAGTACAGCGTGGTATACGTTGGCTTCGCACCAAACTGAATTCTAAGCGTTTTTGTTTCCACGACAGTAGCCGTCGTGTCAACAACCACTGGCGATGATGTCACTTGGAGCTGGGGCGCAGCAGCCACTGCAGCGGATGCAGCCAAGGCAGCGGCGTTTGGCACTAAGGGTGCTCCAAAGAAATTTGTTGGCACTGTGGGTGGTTGAGTGGGTTGCTTTTGTGCCTTGAGGAACTGAAGGAAGGCGAGCTGCTCGGGGGTTAAGCCAAGTTGGTCGGCTAATCCATTCAATGCCAGAGGAGAAGTTGCTCCAGTTTGAGGTGCAAGGAGAGCTTGATTACCAATCAAACCTTTGTTTCCTCCTCCAACTTCGGGCTTTATTGCTCCCTTGGATCTTGGGGCTGTGGGAATTTTCGGCATTTTATCGTCCATCAAGCTCGGGTCAAAATTTGCTCCCAGTGATGACAGCTCCTAAAATAAAGAAAAGAATGTAATGCAATAAACCCCACGAAAATATGAAGGGTCCGCACAATTTTTCATTAAAAGAATGGGAAATAAAAAGAAATAAAGTAGATTTTTTAAAAGTCATTCGTGATTATAAATTATGGTACATCAGGTGGTGCAATGATGTGAGCATATTGGGTGTCAGGGTCATCCGAATCTTCGCTTCCTAAAAGTTGCTCAGAGTGCTCTGAGCCGGCTTCCTAGAATTTCACGATAACAAAATATAAGCAATTATCATTTAGACAGCAAGAAACAAAATAGGTATAAAATTTAATTTACTTGAAGGGCAGTATTAAATTCCGTGAGAGATTTTGTTGGAACAAATTGAAAGAGTTCCACTGGAGGCACAGTCTTATGAGCTGTTACCAATCTTGTCACAAAGTACGACTGTGTCAAGGTGAAGAGTGTGGTCACTCCATCATACAGAACAGGTAAAATGCTAGTTTTTAGCATGAGCTAAAAACGATCAACAGACGAACCGTTATACATATTACAGAGCAGCAGAAAACATTGTTATGTCCCTCAAAATGGTTAAATAGTCCTAGTCTGACCTGTGTCGTGCTAAAGCTCTGCGTAATTGTCTCCAAAGGTGGGGTAGCCATGTCTCCGGATAGCGCAATAACAGGCAAAGTAGCAACGTCGCTCGACCCCTCCAATATTTTCTCGTATGGAGGCTTAGTAGCCAAAATATTTTCGATTGTGGCGTCATCAATGGAGGATGCCAAGGTTGGTTGGATATGCTCTCTGGTAAATGTCTTCGTGACAGTAATGTACCGAGTATTTTTCACATTTCCAGCTTGGAATACATATGGAGACTTGATTGTAGCTATTTCCAAAAACTTATCCAAATCTTCAAATTCTGAAGGAGTAACAGTAGAAACACGAATCGTCTGTGGGGCTAACTCCGAATCCAATTCTTGTCCAACTTCATTAGTTTCCGTTCTGCTTTCTTCATAGGTCAAGCTCTCGGCGTGTTGGACGGCTTCATCATCAATTGGACCCACATTTGATCCACTTCCAGCTACATTCAAATCTTTAAGGTTTTCTCCCAAAATGACTTGTTCATCTTGTTGTTGCTGTTGTTGTAAGAGTTGTTCATCCTCTTCTTCTTCTTTAGTTTTAATGATATTAACTTTTGGCTTTGGAGAGGGCTTGAAGCGCCAGCGACCTGTTGGTCTGTTCAGTTTAAATCGGTAAATGGATGTTGAAGTCGTTGGGGCAACATGAAGCTGTCTTGCGTTTGGTTGAAAAGATCTTGTGGATTGGACGGTCTTGAATTCCTTCGTTTTACTGCGTCCAGCTCCAAATCTTCTTGTGGGTGTGGCTGAAACAACTTGACTGTACACACTTACAGTTGGTACAACATCCTCCGCACTTTGTCTGGAACCGGAACGGTTGCGGGTACGGAAACGAGACGTTCTCCTCCCAGAATCATCTTCGGATCGGTCATGTTCCTTCGTTTCGGCAACGTCAGATGATGGTGTCGAGTTTCTGGGAAAAAAATGATTAGACATTTTTAATTTTAAAAAGTGATTTATTTAATTCCATTTTAAATTAAAGTCATTCTCTAACGTACTTGCTGAATCGGTTGGAAAAGCGGTTTTTATATTCATTCCTTGATCCTCTACCAGGCTTTCCACGACTTGGGGTCGCAGTAACAATGAAATCAACAGATTTTGCAGGATTTATGTCAACATAAAGCTGAGGTTGTCTGGAGTATGCGTTGTTAAAAGTGATTTTCGAACGTACTTGCTGAATCGGTTGGAAAAGCGGTTTTTATATTCATTCCTTGATCCTCTACCAGGCTTTCCACGACTTGGGGTCGCAGTGACAATGAAATCAACAGATTTCGCAGGATTTATGTCAACATAAAGCTGAGGTTGTCTGGAGTATGCGTTGTTATTCGGCACGGGCGAAATGTAAATTTCAGCCTTTTCCTTTTGTTGTGGAAGGACGTAGTGAGTTTGTTCTTCAGAAATGGTAGGCGTTGGCTCCAAAGCGGATTTCTCCTTTGAGTTGACCTTCTGCTGTTGTTCCTCGCTTTTATCATACTCATTTGCTGAAAACATGAAAAATGTACATGACAGGGCTGAATCGAAAAAAATTAGGAGCAATATTGATTCCTCATTCTATCAGCGTGAACAACAGCAAAATTGCTTAATTACTAAAATAAATACTTAAGCATAAAAGCATTTAAACACTTCCGACACATCAAACATGCGTTATTTCTAACTACATCGGTCTCAACGGATATTTCAAAATTTAATTTAAAAATTGCCGTTAAAGTTATGGGGGTAAAAAATGTAGCTCTAATTCGGCTGCATTTCATACATTGAGCGACCGTTATAACCGGATTTAATTGTATACGGAAGTTTTTGATGTGATTTGCAAAGATTAGTAAGTGTTAAAACATGTGCAAACGCAGCCACAAGCTTACATTCAAAGCGTTGTTCATGTTCATCATTTAAGAGTGAGTCTTGTGAGTAGGCATCGTAATTATAATTAGCAGTGCCATCATTATCATCATCATGCTGAACGTCATCATCATCAACATCAACATCATCTCTGTACACCTCACCACTGGCTTCGTAGTTGTCGCCTTCTGAAACCTCAGTGCGTGCAGTAGTGGAAGCTGGTGCTGGTGCAACTGCCTTTGAAGGAGTGATAATGGTATGAGCTGAAGTTAGGGAAGCTGGTAAAATCGTTGAACTCGATTCGAAAATGCGTGCATATTGTGAGCCAATGTGTGTTCCTATGATTTTCGTTTCATGAACGGTGGTAAGCCCGCCTTCAACTTGGGTGTTGAAGGTTTGGCTGACCACGCCTGTTGGCTCATCACCCTCGTCTTCCTGCTCTTGTTCAGCAATTGGAGATGGAGTAGATGAGGGTTTAGGAGGGGGTGGAGGAGGGTGGTATTGAACCTTCTCAGCAGTTACAACGAGAGGAGAGGATACGGGGGAAACGAGAATTGGAGAGGATCTTTGGGGTAATTTGAGTGTAAAACCTTTAGTGGCTGGGAAAACTTTACTTGCTGTAACGGTTGGAGTCACAACAAATACTTGGGGTGATTGCAATTCCTCTGTGGCTGCAACAACATTCACTTCACTACGAACCTGGGTGATTCAAAAGTTAAGAATTATGTAAAAATGAATTAGTATTTTTCTACACATTTTTATACAAGCATCATTTCATTTTTTTTTGTTAATTCAATGAAAAACGAAAAATGAAATTTAGTAATTAGGCTTAATTTACAAAAGAGTAAAGAAAAGATTAAAAAGTCAGAAACCTGAACAAACGGGGTTGGAAATTTGACCTGTTTTGGAGCACCCTTGCTGCTTGAGGTAATAGGGGATGCAACTACCCGAGATTCTAAATGCACGGTCTCTTCATGATCAGAACTTGATGAGGATGTGAAGGATGTTGCAAAAACCTGAGGTTCATACTCCGAAGCTTCGATGAGGCTAGATGGACCTGAATCTTCGAAGTGAACCTGTTTTCCTTTCCTCTCGTTAGATTTTGATGGGAATGATACTGACGCAGATGATACGGAAACAATTGTCGATCGACTTGGCCTTGGAATAGCTGATGAGGTTAATGGCGTTGGCGCGCTAGTAGCCTGAATGATTATTTCTGTTGAACTTGGTTTTGGAGTTTCAACTGAAAAAATAATTTTAATTATGCATTTTGTATATAACGTCTTCATAAATTTAGCGTTAACAGATTATGGAATTTCATTGATATTTTTACCCTTCTTCAGGATTTTCAGAGCCATTCCCTTGTCCATTGTTGATTTCATTGTCTTTGGATTGTAATTGGGCTGGATTAAACAAGAGTTTTGGGAGTCTTGGTGCAGGTTTGCTATACACCGGTCTTGATTGAACGTACGCTGGTGGGTTGCGAGCATCACCTGCCGCATCGGCTTCATTATAACCTGTGTAAAATAATTTTACAATTTGTATTAATTAATAACATTTATGTATTTCGATCAACATTGCTTCATTCCGAAAAGATTTTAATTTACAAAAGAAAATTGATAATAAAGTTTGAAAGTGATCATTAAACAGAACATTAAACAGTGGTGGTGATATAATTTTGAAATCAATACTGTTACAATTAAAGTTGCATAGAAAAATTTGCATTTTTATAGATTCACTAGTGTAGTGCAATTTATAGTGCGTGTGCATTTTTATTAACGACGGACGATCAAAGGAATTGTATGTAAATCATGCAATGCAAAATGTAAATCTTGTACGAGTTGAGTCATATCATCATCACCTCATTTTTATTTTACCTAAATCCTCCTCCTTTCCAACTTCACAAAAAAATTATTTTACTCTTCCTCATAAAAAATTCATAATGATTTACGAACTTTTAAAACGATTACAAGAGTAAACATTGAATTAGAAATAGATCAAAGATGGGGTAATGGTAATAAGATTTTCAAAGGGCAATGGCACCTTTTAATACAATTTTCGTGAATGAAAATAAATGCATATTGCATTGCATACATATCATGCCGGGTCCGTTTTTTTTCAATTTTACACTAAATATTCACAATAAAAAATCCCTTTTACAAATACAATTACAATATGAATTGTTTACTTTTTCAAAAGCTCATAATTGATGTATAAATATTTTTTCATTACCTGTCATTATTAGTAATGCAGTTACCTTTAAAATAAAGATCTCATTGTTTTAGTTCCCTACCGCTTCAAGTCAAACCATGAAACAAATTCTCTGCGTGATTGTCAATTTTTTTACCCATCTCATATGAATTTGTATTTGTAGCTACTTACTCATCTATCGATTATTGCTTCATAGGTGCATTTTGAATATTATTTAAAAACTGATCTCGTTGCAGTTGCATCACTCCAGTTTACCAAAGCATTATTTTTTTCGCTAAATTTCAAAACACAAGTGGTAATAGTAAAATAAGTAGGTGAGTAAGTAAGAATACCTTTACCTTTAGCCTACCTACTTTTTTCATACAAAAATAGTAAGTCGCATGCATTCATGTAGCATGCGATGGGAGTCCTTTTTTTCGAATTCTGAGTTGAGATACTTATTGCTTGTCGTAATTCGTAATAAAAAATGCATTTTTATAATAAGGAAGCGAAAAAAAATGTTAAACGATTTCAATATTTTTGGCGATAAAGTGGAAAATCGTGATCAACCCAATGAAACGATATTATGGTTCATCAGTACAGTTCATCATGAACATAACATCTTCTATCTAAAATCATCAATGAGTGCTTTTTTAGTAAATTGATGTTTTTCAATAAATTTTCTTTTTAGAATACAATGATATCATTAGGAATATTATTAGTTAACATTATTACGATATTGGCATTTTTTTAAAATGGCTCATCTATTTTTTTTCGTATTGTTTGAAAATAATTGAAAATAGATTCGAGACTTGCGATTCGCTTCTTTTTTTTGACGCAACCGCTTGAACACGCTGCTGACTTGCTGACATGACATTTGCTTGCATCTGCCTACAGCCTAATTTTACTGCTCTAGTTGTACCTACAGTTGTGGCAATGTCCTTTAAAAGCACGGTTA
Source organism: Seira musarum (assembly GCA_027743895.1). Lineage (NCBI taxonomy): Eukaryota > Metazoa > Arthropoda > Collembola > Entomobryomorpha > Entomobryidae > Seira > Seira musarum. The sequence continues at coordinate 7,047 of JAHZMX010003049.1, forward strand.
ACTTGAAAATTGTTGAGAAAGAAAAAGAAAAATAGAATAGGATTCATTGACTTTGTTTTTCCGAGATGATGACATGACAGTACTTGACCACGCACACTTATAATTCGTGAGCGTTATAGATTTTTTTCATTCACCGCGTCCCGTAATATGATGGGATGTCATGACATCCCATCCCAAACCACATGCATGCATGCAAAGTAAGTACAAATTAACGGTCGGTCGTCGTTGTCGGTCGGTAACATTGGTGGTGATGGTGACATGACAACAGTTACGGTTTGATGATGTGATGATTACTTAAAATATTCGAAATTGCTTAACTTTCAGCAATGAACTATTGTGTAGTTTTGTTACATGAAATGAATTCATTAAAAACCGAATTGTATTTTTTCGAGAGCGAATGGCAAAATCATGAATGTTTCAATTACAATTTTCTACTCATGAGAATTCAATTCTCTTTTTTTCATTTTCCTTCATGTGGTTTTTGGTTTTGTGATGATGACGAGGAATTTAGATTTAGAATGACACAAAAAAATGCGCCCCTTAAATATTAAGGGGACAGGACAATCGACAATTTACAATGGAAAATTGATCTCTTTTTAAACTTATTGTGATCATCCTGACTGATTGAGATCGATTTAGGTGAAATTATTGCGCTTAAATGTCACGTATAATAACGGCAATGATCCGAAAGTCCTGATTTACCTAAAGAAAAGCTTAGAATGACGATTTAAGTAGAATGAATGGGGTGCGGTTGATAGAAAAATTTTATAGACCAATTACTATTCATGCGGCTATTAATTTTCGCATTTTCAATGTAGACGAAGGTGAAACCAATTTTCGCTACGAAATTAGCTAGAAAAGTATGCTATTCTTTGAATGAACTTAAAAGAGTTTAAAATTTTTATACAGAAATAGTCCATGTGGTATTGGTGACGGTGGTGCTGCTGGCTGGGGTGGGTGATGTAAGAATGAGAGTGTGCAAATATTTGGTGTCTTTTGGTGCACTTGAAAATTGATTTTCTTGTAATTCGTGTACAATACCTGGTACTGGTTCTGGTTTGGATGTCAAGATTGAAAATAGAATGAATGGGGTGCGGTTGATAGAAAAATTTTATAGACCAATTACTATTCATGCGGCTATTAATTTTCGCATTTTCAATGTAGACGAAGGTGAAACCAATTTTCGCTACGAAATTAACTAGAAAAGTGTGATATTCTTTGAATGAACTTAAAAGAGTTTAAAATTTTTATACAGAAATAGTCCATGTGGTGTTGGTATTGGTGACGGTGGGTGATGTAAGAATGAGAGTGTGCAAGTATTTGGTGTCTTTTGACTTTGGTGCACTTGAAAATCGATTTCTTGTAATTCGTGTACAATACCTGGTACTGGTTCTGGTTTGGATGTCAAGATTGAAATTTTGTTGTTGAAGTTGATGGTGAACAAGTTCCGTCATCGATTGTCAGATAGACTTTCACGACTATAACTGTGTGATGTCTCATCGTCTCGTGTCCGTCCAAAAATGTTGCAATTGTAATTTTAGGTTTTTCTCTATTTATATTCATTTTCATTTACTACGTTCTCTTCTACATTTTCACCCACACGCTTCGTTTATGCAATAGGAATAAATACCGTAATTTTTCAATTAGATTGTAAATTTCTTAGTTCATTTTCTGAACTAAAAAAATCTATTGGATTGAAACACTTTCAAAAATACTGAAAAATACGGTATTGCATTGCACAAGTAGGTTCAAATGTTTGAATATAAATCACAAATAGTTTTTGATTCCCTTTTCACTTTAAATTCGATGAAATTATTTTTTTTCCATTAATCTTGAAAACGTATTCATATTTATCTTGTCATAATATCATTTCATTTCAAATAGATTAAACGATCCTGAAGAATTCGTTTTCAGCGATGATGGTGGTGACGATACTTTGATGTTGTTTTTGATGTTGCGTCGTTGTCGTTGTCGTACCAATAGTCACGGTCAGGGCTTTACGCGTGGTAAAAGCAGAAATTTTGAGTTCGCGTCCCCAATTGAAATTGCAATCCCAAACAAAATACAAAAATAAAATGGAAATCGGTAATCACAACACATTAAAATAGGATATCATGATAATCATAAATGATAATTTCATTTTTGGGAAGATGTGGTGTAATAATAGTTGTACATTAATAAATAAATATGAGCATATTAGAGAGGGAGTTGCTGTTGCTGATGCTGCTGAGCTAACATCATTTTCATTTGCTTCATATTCCCCGTGATTGTGATTGTTTTTACCTAGATGGTTATCACAACAGAAAAAGATGACTAACAAAGATTCTCAGTTTTTTTTCGCAATAACTCCCCAAAACTTAAAAAAATCAAATTAGAAGTTGTACTTATGTTAGAAAACACAAGGGAAAGGCGTAGGATTCCAAACTCCATTTAAATTCGAATAGCAGAGATGGCCATAACATTCATAACCGTTTCAATAGACATAAGGTTTCATCAACAATCAAATCCGTTAAATTAAAAAAATGTAACTAAATTAAATATTTAAGTGGGAAACACCATTTGCTTGCCATCTCTGTGATTACAAATGGTAACCGTAAAAAACGAATTTTCGTCTTCATCTTTTTCATGACCTGGCGAAAGAATTTTTTTTTCAAATATCGCGAATCTCAACGCTCGCTTTCGCTCCGTCAGAGGGAGAGTGGGACTTTGTAGTCACGAAGTTTTGTTTTGACATTCTGAAAACGCTGGATTGCACAAATTTTTTTTATAGAAAAGCTAGAGAATATATATTCATGTTTGTCATATAGGCATAATATCATGCAAGCAAATCCAGTGCGATATGATTGCGTGTTCATTGATTTCGGTAAACAATAGAAAAAAAGTGAAGCAACTATCAAAAGATGTGGCGGTGTGATTTCAATTTTGAAAAAAGTGCTTGGCTTGTGATAACATAACAAGAGTTTCACCCAATATTATTATTATTTAGCTCAATTCAACAAATAATCAATTGTTGAGTAATTTTTCCCAAGAATTTTTACAGGTGGCTTTGGATTTGGCGATGATGATAAAAAGCGTCCAATCGGCAATCTAATTATGGCGGGTACATAAGTTGTTGATGATGATGATGGCGGATGACGCGCACGAAAGCATTTGCGGTGCGGTGCTGGTGCTTCACGAATTAAGAACAATTGAACAACAATGGGAGTGTTGATGAAGCAATTCATTATTGTTTTTTTCTAGCGCTGTGCGGTAATAGCAGCAGTAGCAGTAATAGTGGTAGCGGCATTTTCAGTGCAAAAGGGAAGAAATAAAATAATTGCAATTGGCAATTGCCAAGTGAATATTGCGTATTGATTTTTTTTTTCTCATAAAAGAAATCTTATAATCAATCATCAATCACATACTTAACTTCTCTGATTGATAACTTGAATTGGAGGAGGCGGATGCTTGAGCGCTTTCAATAATTTCATTCTCCAGTTGCAATTGTTGCGTATTTCTCTCATTATCTTCCGCGTTCATATTCGAATTACTAGATAATGGTAACAATGGGCGGCGAAGACGTGTATCATTATTTCGAACTCGACCAGGTGCAGCAGGTGCTATTGCAGTTGCTACAGTTCGAGAAGAGGTGCTACTGGTCCTATCAGGTATTTTCTCATTTGCTCTTGCTTCATAGTCATCATCATCATCGCTATCAAAGGGCTCTTGAGTTGTTGTCGAAATGAATTGTCTGTCCCCTCGAAGTTGGTAGGGAAGCTTGCCAAATCGCTTGAAGAAATTCGGCACTTCATTCACGGAACCCTCGACAGGTATTCTCTTTACTCCATTTGTTGTTGTGTATTTATGAGATAACAATCCTCCCACTGGCAGCTCGTTAATCGAATCGTTTTGGTGAGAAGAAGGTAATGGGAAATCGGTTGTGGTGGTGGTGGTGATGGTGGGAATGGGAGTCTCTGAAGGGCTATCTCTTTCTGTTGATGTTCCCACTTCAGAATTCCCATCTATCCTACTGCTACTGCTGCTTGTAAACAGCTTAAGATGGCCTTTGACGTAGAAGAAGTGAAAACCTAGACCTCCAGCTATATCAATAATTTATGTATTTTTTTAAGAGTTAAAACAATCCATTTGTTTCTTAAAATTACAAGAGGAAATGAACGATCTTCGTAAATAGCATCTTGATAACCTCAAATATAGCTTAAAATCATTTCTCATGTTTTCCAATCCATTTGGTCAAATCCAATTCAAATCCATTTTTTAAAAAATGACAAAAATTACCCAAAATAGAATCATTTAAATCGCGACAACTTGAGCTTTTCGTTCAATTTACATAAATTGTTTTAATTACCCTCGAATAACTAAATTCGCTCAGAATTAAAATGGTGAAAGATACAAAGGAAAATGACTTGAAGTGAATACAAACTTTGAGGTGATGTTATTCTCTAATCTTGAAATATGGGACAATGCAAGCCTTCATTTTCTTAAACCAAAAATAATTAGGACAAATCGTTTAAAACATTTATGGAAAATCACTGTTAGATTGGAATCAAAATGTAATTTTAGGATTGTGGATTATTTTTTCTCAAGAACTTATTTTTAGTAATTAGGCGATGATCAACAAGGTAATCACGACAAACAAACCCACAATTTTAAACACTTTGGGTGATATTTAATATGATGCTTTCTTTTTTTTTCTTTTTTTATTGTGTGCTAAAAAATACTTATGACCTGGTCTGGCATGGCCTGGTCTAAGTGTGGCCTGATTGTGATTGTCATCTCCGCTTTTTTTTCATAAATAACAATTTGCATTTTACAATTGGAATTGCAGCGCTTCTTGTTGTCAAACAAAGCACGTTGCACACACATATTTATTTACGTAACCTGTAAAACAATTTCCCTTCCAGCAATAAAATATGCTAATTTGTTATGTTATGCAAACATTTGATAAAGTTCAATGGAACGCAATCAAATCGATTCAAAACTGTTTAAAATTATTAGAAAATTGACATTTCAACTTCATACCTATTTTTTTTTATATTTGAAGCAATTAAAGACCTCACTCACTGCATCTGATAAATGATCATCATCATTACTTAACAAGAGTACACTTAATGCAACAATCACAACAATTTCTACTCATTTTATAATTACGATCAGACCACATTACCATTCTTTTTACCTATCTCATTAGTGATCATTTTTTTTGTAAACCGGTCATTGTTAGTTATTGTTGATAATGTCAAGATTCAATATCAAAATCAAAAATGCGCCATGCTCGCACACGCACAAATAGTTTCCAATAGGTTATGTTGTAATTATAGTGCACTTGAGTGTCCTATTATTTCATATTTTATGAAAATTGATTTGAAGTTCATATTTTTTAATGTATGCATTTATATCACGACACGAATCAATTCACGGGTAAGTGTCAATATAAAATGGTACACGCTTCATAAGATATTAAAATTTTGAGAACTCATCTTCATCGCTGCGGTTGGTAGAGAATTTATTGAAATTGTGAATGTAGCTATGACTAATCAAGAAGAAGCGTATTTTTATATTTCAGATGAAGACAAGAAAAAAGCAGAAGACACTTTGTAATCATTAAGCTTAAGTAATTAACAACGTTCGGGGCTATGTACTCAATCATTAACGTATTTCCAAGGGCAATCATTCAAAGAATCATTAAAGATTTTTGACGTTCATTAGCAATTGGACAATTAGAACATGGGTGCGCGCACACACACAGTTAATATCGTGAAAGTAAAACGTTTATTAAAAATCAGAATGTGAATTCATATGCAAATTAATTGTTTAAGTAAAGCATGTAATTTCTTAATTTGAATATGAACAATTAAATGTATATGACTTTGTGTGTATCAATAGGTATTTGATTTTTTGTGTTTAAATTTTAAGCAGTTTTATCATAAATGAGTTCATTTCTTTGCGAACTTGATTTTAAGATTAAAAAAAAGATTATAACTTACCTAAAATGACTATGGTCACGAGGGATGCCCACGTGACAAAGTGGAAGATGCAACGATTTTTGTCTACCATTTTGTTTCCTCTGATGTAATCACAGTTCCAACTGGTTTTATCCTGGAAATTTAGTAAATTTTACACTCGTTGTAGTGGGCTGTTTACGTCTTCGTCATTTTGCCCTTTTCCTCTCGCTATTGGATGGCGTCACAATTCCCTGAAATATTTAAAGAGGCATGTAAGTAATTTAATTGAACTATTGAACTTTTTTATAAAATACCACATTCGTATGTTATGCTAAAATTATTATGGTTGATTTCGCCATTTTAAAAAAGTTGAGCAGTTTCATAAAAAAATGCCTGCAATTGCACCCCTTTTATTGTCAATAATGCATTGTTTGTTCTGCAGAGTAATTCTTTTGACTTTTGAAAAATAAATATCTGCACATAATGAGCTCCTAAAATGTAGGAATCATTTTAAATTTTTTTCTCAAACAAGTTTTAATGAGTAAATAGCAACAAACAACACAACTTGCGAAAAAAAAAGTTTACAAGTAATAAAGCAATTGAAAAGGAGTAAAATGGATGTAGATTTTTTTTCAAATGAAATGTCATTGTGGAGCCAAAGCCAAGCCTTTGAAGCAGATTTATACAGAGCCTTATGTAATCTGTCAATAATGAAATGCATACTGTTCATTCTTCTGTCATCTCATCTCATAACAATGATGATGGTGATGATGATGATGTTGTTGGATTCCTTAAAACTTCCCAATTGCAATTGCAATCTCTTTTAAAATGATAATTTCATTGCTAAAACGTGCTCGTGAGAAAAAAAGATGTGGAACGAGCCATGTGATGTGGAGTGATGATGAGTTTATAAGGCATAGTGACAACCCTTTTTTTAAGCATTAAATTCCGACAAAAAAACTTGACCCAACTGACTGAGAAGTGTGTTCTTGGCTTGCGTTGCGTCGCGTCGTGCCATTACATTATGAACTCTCTTCATTTTGCGACAGTAATGAAAAGCAGAATCATCACGATAAGTACGATGAGCAATCCGAGGCGAGAGCCAAGCGGTGCGGTGGTGACAGCAAGGACAAAACACGTGGAAAGTCAAACCAAGCCAAAGCCAAATCACTGTATCATTTAATTGTCGAAGGAGGATCCTATCCCTTCTTCTAGAGGGATTCAAGATTCAAGATTGCAATAATTGCATAAGCGTATTTATGTCTCAAATTTTATTTCCAACATTGCTTAACAATCGGCATCTGCCAAGCCACAAGAGCCAGCGTGTCTCACCAACAGTTTCAGTGATGATGAGCAAATGGGACCGTGTAAAGCGACAAAATTATTATTTTTTATTATTTAAAATTATGATAATGAAAGAGGAAACTTTTTTCTTGCACTTTGGCGATGAAGCGTAACCGTATTTTTTTAAAATTAGAAATGACTTACTTTTGTATTTTTTCAGACAATTAAACTGCATTTATGTCAGAAGGGCAAATTTCGTTTAAGCCCATGTTTTTTTTGCCTTACATTCCACATTTTTTGTTGTCCGTATCTCATTTCAGAAAATACGGTATTTTAAGAGCACTATTAACCATTAAATACCAATATTGCGCATTCCGACAACAAATCCCATTTTAGTGATTTTTTGAGCATCATCGTCATTCATTCCCATCGCCCGAAAAGGGATTTACATGTGAAAAGTATGTAGCCAACGTGTGTCATTAAGTCAGAGTTTGGCAATCCATTACATTCCTTTCGATTAGTGCAATTGAGATTGAGAATACATAAGTACAAGGCCCATGCATGTCCCATTCATTTCTTTTTCAGAATCACAGCGGTGCAATTTAACCTATTCAAATGAATAGATGAGGGTGATGATGAGCTGTTAATTTTTGATTTTTACTACAAACACAAAGCTTAAATATTATTTTGATGATTGTTATTGTTCCCCCCATCTTGGATTTGGATTGGATTGCATATTTTATGAAAATCACAATCGGTGAGGGCTTCTTTCAAGTCACCATAACACCATAACTATCGCCTTTTTTCTCTGCCAATTCATAAAGCATTTTGAAGAAGAAGAAAAAAATAGGTGAATAAATCCTGAATTTGCTATAGCATCGCCATCACCGTCGCCATCGCCCGCAAAGTAATGGTGGGGTTGCCCTAATAATATTATGCACATATTAAAAGCTCTCAGTATTTCACCATAATTGAAGGAGAGTTTGCTAATTTACATACTTTAAAATGCAATTAATGCATATATTCTTTCAGGTAACACAAAATTTGTCCCTATTTCGCCATTAATGTATGCACATACATTAGTATCAAAAGCGTCTTCAAATCATTCTTTGGTGATTTTTTACTGACTAATAATGTCTTGTCGGAAGAGACGCCATATAAGCTAAACTAAACTAATATGTCTGAAATTATGCGAAAAAAAAATATATTTTTTTTTGCATATCATTATGCAAAACTGATTGGATGATAAGTTTGTTTTACTGTAGCACACTTTCTTTTGCTGCCACTGCCATTATGACGATTACCATTACCACCGCAAACAATTTGTTTTTGTTTAGGATAATTTATGAGAATGCATTGGTTTCTTGAGAAATTAAAGAAATTCCATGCAGCGTCTTCAATGACTGACTCTATGACACTTGCTCATTGCCAAATAATAATGATGGCAGTCCCAAATACTCTTGACATGTTATAAATTATTCCATCAGTTGCAGTTTCATTTCATGTTTAATTCCTCAGTTAAACATTTTTTTCCCAATTCGTTGATAGATTTTACTGATGATTTTTTGTATGATTGCTCAATCAGAATGTAAATTTTTAAGGAGAATATTACAATATGTGCACACCTTGATTAAATACTTTCGGCGAACAATTAGAAAATCTATCATGGCAATTAGAATTTTTTATGCATGTGTGTCGTGTGGTGTTATCTTGTCGTTAGAAAGAGAGAGAGATCAGGAAAGCAGAAGCAAGTTATGTTATGTTATAAATTGCGCTCAATTTTCAATTACCGGCACACCACCACCACATCAACCAACGACCAACAAAACTAACAAATAAATGTTCAAAAAGTGCCTTGGTCACGAATTCCTTTGTGATACGAACAACAACACTTGATTATCTAAAGTGAACGACTTCAAGGAAAAAAAAAATTTGGTAGTTGTAGTTGCAGTTGTTGCAAGCTGGGGTGTTGATTTCAAATGATATTAAAGTGACAATTAACTACATATGCATTTTTCTTCTTTTCAGTATTTCTTCACTACTTTAAAAAATATTTAAAATTGAAAATCTAAATTGGCATATTAACGTCAAGTTATTAGCATAGTGAATAAGTAGTAACATGACATGATTTTCAAAATCATGCTGCGAACTCATTTAGTTCATCATCCATCTGTAGGAATTTTTAGAACTGTAGACCAAACTCGGTATATTGGTTTGGATAATAACTTTCGTAAGATGGGCAAGAATTAAAATTTTGAACAAAATGCGGAGCTAAACTGACCAGCGATAACACCGGTTGTCGGTTAGACAACAATAATCCAAGCCGGTATAGCGAGAATCTCTTCTTCTACAAGAGAGTACACACTTGTTTCGATGTTGCATTTACACGTCATGAAAAGTAAACGGGAACAATTACCGAAATTGTAGTTAGTCAAATCAAGTCGTGTCACGTCACAATGACTCATCCTTTAATTCTTCCTTAGTCACAGCGACCAAGTACTAAAACAATCAACTATTTAAGTAAGTGAATTGGATTGGATAAGTTTAAGCAAATGGCAAGACGTGTGGAAAAAGAATTAATAAAATTTCTGTTTATTCTTTAGACCCTTCTAGCGTTTACATTGCCTAATCTTGACACAAGGTAAAGAGATAGGAGGCGTAAAATATTATTCATATTTAGGATGAAAAGTATTGCTTCATCATAACATAACTCACTTAATTTCCATTGAGAATTATTAAGACTTTTTTTATTGGTCTTTCCCTCCAATCCTATCCACTTCGCCCATAAGTACTTTGCCTCACTTCATTTCAAATAGGTATTCGATTGCAAATTACATTGTTCTACTAAAAATAATAAAAATTTTAAAAAGACCTTTAATTATGGACAATTTTAACAGAACCATCAAACTCACCGACCATACCTCGGACTGCGCCGTTTTTTATGTTACCGTATTTTTTATTTTATGGCGTCCGTCCTCCGTGAACTTCAAACATTAAGTTTAAATGGAAGCCAAGTGAGTTTTCTTCAAGTTTAATTTTCGCATTGTATTTTTATTCCCAAATCTCCGCAGAACTAACCACAATTAATAATATTCCTAAACTTTTCAAAGGATTGAGCAATTGAAAATGTACGTTACATTTTACCACTTGGAAATTACAAAAAAGTACAGTATAGTACACGCCTCTGAAGATTTGTCGATTAGCTGTGGCGTCATCAATGACTTCTTCAAATGTCAAGAAGATCTTCACAATCCCTATATTTGGCAAGACGAGCAATAGTAATTCGCAATAATAACATTATGGAGGAGATTAAGGCAAATTCACACTTGTTGAGTTGAAATATCGAAAAAAGTGAATATAAAGGGGAATTCGAATGTCGCGATGGTTAATAAGGTGGGACATGTTAATGTGATTTTAACTCCTTCGTTCATCAACTCAATTCATCAATTATTTTAATGACGACTGAAGAACAGGCGAAGCCATACTGATGGCAGATTCTCAACTATTAAAAATCCATCACAATATTTTAAAATGATAATGGCTTCAAATGTTCCACAAAATGATTTACACAGAAAATTGTAAATAATTTTAATTTTAAAGTCGTTAAGATTTTGATCTGTTTGAGTAAGGTAGATTTTTTGTAAAAAAAATTTATGAATTTATCTGACAATATTTATATTAGCGGCGATTGGCGATACGTCTAGAACAAACAAACATGACATTTTAATGTTCCATGATTATATTTCTTTAAAATTTGCACTTTTTTAATGCGAACCGCATGTAATCATGATGATGACGATGTGCAATAAGAACGATTCTTCATCGTTAAATGTCCACCTCAACGAAAGCACGTAGGATTGCGTCGTGCCCGTGCGGTAACGACAAGGAAAGTGTTGTTATTAAAGTCGACACAAAAAAAATTTAAAGGTTTTTCATCCAAAAAAAAAAATGAGTAAGCACAAAAGACTACGCAAGTCGCAAATGCCTCTCTCTCTTTCTCGAATTGAAGTCATCTCTCATTTAAGTAGGCATTAAACAAACAAAATAACGTCTTGATTGCGCCAATTGAACTTGTCTTCTCGTGAACTTATTATCTCCGCTCGAAAAAAAAAATTTCAAGAGTAATAAACCCTTTAACATCACAACTCAAAACACCATTTTCCTTTGCGATATCGCCTTCTAATACATTTTTAAAATGACAAATGCCTCGCAATAAATAAGCAATCTGACATAAACTGTTACGACTTAATACGCTCGAGACTTATTTAAATGCAGTGAAAATCAGATTAATATTTGATTAATATTGCGGCATAATCACATCACATCACATCAAGCGCGAGCAAGAGCAAACATGTACACAAACAACAAGGACTGCAAGTAGAGCATAAAATCATTCCCCATGTCCAACCCACTTGAATTTCGTTCCATTGCAATTATAATTTCCGAAATTATAATTTAAATTAAATTTCGAGAGTAAACCTTGAGATGTTATAAATCTTTTTGAATTGCAAAAATATCGATGCAAAATTTACTCTCGAATTAATCCAATCCTCAAGAAAATAAAAATGGCATGATTTGATGCAATTTGCTGCCACAAAAAGAAAAGAATTTTATACTCCAAGCGGAAGAATGGAGAAATGTAGTTTAAATGAAGCCCTTAAAAATTGAATGTCGAAATATGTAAGCATCTTTGCATGGGAAATTGGAAGGGCACACGGTGAAGTTATTATTAAATATTAAATCATGGCGTTTTTATGGTCCCTAATGATTTGTTGAAAATGGCAAAGTGCTACTGATACCAGGAATCCCTCCCTCTCCTCACTCCTCACATCATCTTTGACTCTGACAGATTTATTTATTTTTTGCTACCTTGGGTGGATTTCTGATCATATACATCGATTATCAGCGGGAGACAAACATCCTACCCGTCATGTCATATCCATGCCAATTACAAATGCTTTTTAATCTAAAAAAGAAGTGAATTTTTGTGGGAATGGCTCTACGACTTTGGTTTGCTTGGCAAAAGGGTTGAACTTGACCTTAGAAGAAAATGCTTTAGTTGTAAAAAAAATCCTTCCTTGTCTTAAAGATAGCATCATGGCAGTAGTGGCATAGCAGGAGGACGGACGTGATACCCATATTAGCACACTCGAAATAGAATAACGTTTTATTTATCTAATTCGTAAAATCAAAACCAGCCTATTTGAACTTCCTGTCCTTCTCAAAGTCAAATCTATTTAGATAGTGCAAGAAACAATTATAAACCTTCACTACTTTACTTTACTCTCACTATAACTACGCCTGTTTCTTTTTTTAAGAATTCAAAAAGGCAGTCAAAAAAAATAAATTGAGTATTTAACTGGGAACAATAGTGATTATAATTATAATTAAAAAATTACCTACTTGTTATTTAGGTAATTTTTATGATAATTAAATTTAAGATGGGTTACCCTAATCAGTCATAGTATTAGTATTCTAGTATTCAAACATAATTGTACTGATTACACTGCAGTTTTTTTTATTCACACGCCAAAAGCTCTCATGAGCAGAGTCATAAATTAGATACAAATTTGGCTCATTCATTCACAATCACAATCAGAGTCAGTGGAGTCAGTGAGTGCGAGTGCTCCGACTTCACGACTTTTTAAGTTTCTGTAACGAATACTTACTTACTTACTGACTTACACTTTTGCACATAATCACTTATCTTATCAAGTGAGTGCGTGCACCATTCATTTCATTATTTTTTGTTGGACCATTTACACGCATCTTTATTCCTCGCGTTCATTTAATTGCACGCGAAAATCATTAGGATTTTCGTTGCTTTGTAAAAGTCATTAAAAAAATGTTATGCTACATTTCAACCATTTTCCTCGCTATTTTTTTTCACTCTCTCACGCGTACATGTAGACATGTAGGTACTTATGTATGTTTATAATTATGCAGGTGCAGCTTGGATTTGGTTGCTGTTGCTGTTGTTGTGTTGTGAACACATGTACATCTTCAATCTTATGAATTATATTGCAAAATTAGCACTAAACTCTAAAGTCTCAGAGATAAAGTAATTTAAAAACTTTATCTGATTTTGTTTTTTCTCTTCAAATGTTCTGTGAAATTCACATGGAATTGAATTAATAAAGTGGAGAACTATCATTCTATTGTCATAGTCATTACCATTACCATTCCTACGATAGCACAGTGCAGATGTAAGTAAGAAGATTCCCTGTTTTTTTTATTTAAAAAAAAGATGAATCACAAAACTGTCATCTCTAGCCTAAATCTTTATTCGCATAATTTTCCATTTTCATCGTGTTCTTCATCATCAGGGCCTTGTCTCTGTTCGGGAGTAATTCGTGAGTAGATCTAATCAAGGTAGGTGCACGCTCAAGTCAACTCAAGCCAAGCTTGGAATAATGATGCTCTTCGTATCATTATGAAGACAATGTAATGCAAAATGAGCGAGTGGAAGGGAGCACCGGGCATGGGAATGGAATAGGTAATATGTCAAATGTATGCATATTTCGAATTAAGTACAGACGAGACTCCCTATTTTCGAACTCCAACTCGAATGACAAATTTTTCTATGACGAAAATCTTCCATAAATACAAACGAAACTCGTGGTCCTATTCATTGAATTGATGTCCTGTACTCCATAAATAGCTACCTTTTACGGTGCAGGTATTTACGGATCCAAATAAATTATTGATTTTCAACTGGAGTGCCGTAATATGAAGGCTTGACTGTATATTACAACTGTCTTTATTCTCATCATCATCTAGAATGACCATTTTGAAAAAAAATGTAGGTCTTATGTAAAAACACAGGGATATTAATTTTAGCATGACAAGCGGGGACACCAAAAATGAAGATATCATTTTTGAGATCGTGCCGAGTCCTGACTGTCGCTGTCCTAGAGCTACCGCTATCATGTTACCTCTGCTGTGAAGTCACTTTATTTGCGTCTTTTGCCACCACAGAAAAAAAATATGCATAAGTAATGTTCAAGACCATCACGCTTTAAATCATTGCAAATTGTTTTAGTATTAAGTCTATGGATTAAAAATTGAAAGTAAAATTGTATGCAAGTAGAAAGCTATATCATGAGTGTGAAGAATCGTGAAATCCTTTGTAAAATAAACGGCAAAGGATTGTCAAGAAATCTACGGAAGATAGAAGTTTTAGAATTGTCATACACAAGCCGATTCCGATTAATGAGAAGGTTGACAAAAAAAACGAAAAACTTGGGCTTAAACGACAAACACGTTTGTTCGTATTCGTAAAGCAAAATCATATTTTCCGTCAAAATCCCCACCCTCAGGTATTGCTTTTAAAACACTGGCTTTATGATTACTCTACTGGTTTAAGAAGTCAGCTTCATTTCTGCGATCTACAGAAAACGCCTTCAAGGAACTGAATTTAAGAATGTAGTAGTAGGCGACACCAACAATGATGAAATCCTTTCTTCATTTCACTCATTATTACATTGTTTAATTTTGCTTATCTGAAGTTGAGACAATCCTAGTTTAATAGAAATGTATCTTCTTATTCGTATTATGTATCTATATTTATTACCGAATCAAATCATAGGCATATTTGTAAATAGCAAACATTGCTTTATTACAACGGGCAACGTTCTATTGTACTCTTCCGGCTTTGCCTTTATTATCATCGTTGTTAAAAATACTTTTAATCTTCAATAGATCGATAATTACATTTTGTAGGCTAACAAGACATTTTCCCGTCTCCCACATTATAAGTTCATAAGTAAGTATAATGAAATCTAAAACAAGAGCTTGTCGTTTCTTTTAGTTCTGATGTTTTTGACTCTAGTTAAGTTCAAGCAAGGAAACCCCAATTTTCAAATAATAAATAGCGCACCCTGAGTAAAAAATCTGAGTTTCCGAATTGAGATCAGTTATTGTTTATTTACTACGAAAGTGATACAATACAATTCGGATGATGAACTCCTGTCAACATTTTGAATCAAACTTTATTTCCAAATTTCAAATACATAGACATGTGCGACAATGAGACTATTAACCCGATGATAAAAATAACTTTGTCTAGAATTTTAAAATTTGAATAAAGAACCAGTCTTTCGAGGTTGTAACCACAAACCATAGATAAAAAGCCTTTAAGCCCTGAAACGTTGCATTTATAAAAGACGAGGCTCATCTTTTTGAAAAAAAGGGTCCTGACTTGCTTTACCTTCCCCTCAATTGAAGTTGTTGGATATTTCAAATTTCGTTTCTGGTAAGATTCTCCACCCTATCTTCCCTATCCCCTCTTCCGCGAGGCGAGATGAATGAAGGGACGTACTAAAAAAATAACGAAGAAAATGTTCCCTTCTTTGTAGTATTTCTGCTGATTATGAACTGAAAACATGTCTTATTATGGTTCGGTTCCTTTCTTCTTCCTTCTCTTGTTTGCAGCAGTTGCAGATTAAGAAAACTAATGTTGGACCAATCATTTTCGCTACCATCATCATCTCTCAAAAGTAATCATTGTGTCGCCGTACCATGATGGTATATTTTTTAACTTGTACTTGATTTGTGATAGTATTATTATTACTTATTACCGTTCAGTCGTTATTTCGAACGGACGTTCACCAAAAATCGCGAGAATGAGCGATAACATAGCCATCACAAAGCAACGCATCACATAAGTATACTTAGTCTGACATTGTAAATTTGACGTAGAAAAATAAGTATGAACAACAACGGGTTTCCTTTGCCTTTCTCAAAGTTATTTTTTACACGGATTACTATTACAATAGCATTATCAAGAGCAGACAGCGAGAAAAAAATATCAAAACAAAATTGTTGATAAATAATTCAAGGCGAAGATTACTTTCTTTTTCGAAAAGGATTTTGATTCATAATTTCCCATAACTGTTGAAAAAGTGAGATGTTATGATCCGTAAAAGCTTTAATTACCGTCCCGGCGGAAATGACAGATTTGCTTGACTCGTATCAATTGGGAATTAAAAAATAAGGATTGTAACAAAAGCAAAAGTTTTGTTCTCACCATCTCCTCAACTTTCCTTTGATCTTTCTCAAAACTTCCGGTTGCAATGACTTATACTTTTGAAAAAGAAAAAGCTCTTATGTAATTGGATACAAAATAAAAATTTTGGCACTATTAATCATGACACATTCGTTTACAATAACGATTTGGAGAAATCAGTACAGCTACATATATTTAAAAAAACATTGATTGGAAGAAGGCGCCTTAATTATAGGGTTTACGGTGGTAAGTAGCCATTCACAATAAAGTGATGTATTGAAAGTTTGTATTGTATTTATGTAGTCGAACCCTCTCAATTTAAATCGAAGGAATCGTTATTTCTTAAAATGACCTACGAATGGGTAGACTCATTTGAGACCGTCGTTGTCTTGTGTCAACTCCGGAACCCCGTGGTTACTATTATTNCCTTAATTATAGGGTTTACGGTGGTAAGTAGCCATTCACAATAAAGTGATGTATTGAAAGTTTGTATTGTATTTATGTAGTCGAACCCTCTCAATTTAAATCGAAGGAATCGTTATTTCTTAAAATGACCTACGAATGGGTAGACTCATTTGAGACCGTCGTTGTCTTGTGTCAACTCCGGAACCCCGTGGTTACTATTATTGCATTTTTGGTATTTTTACATTATTCTTTGCAAATTGCCACAGATGTCGATTTCAAAGATGACTAACTCATTCCTCTCCTCGGCCATTCATTTCATATCTCAGCAGCGGTAACGCAGACACTCTCAAGATTTTCCATTTTAATGGTGTAGGTCTAGTCAAACAAAAATGACAATTTAAAAAAATAAGATTGGTGACAGGTATTTTTTTTCGCAATGTATTCAAATTCTTGGTGGTCGTAAACCTCCAAAAAACAAGTCAATGACAAAATGTCTTGAATACGCACGGATTGTAAACTGTAACATTTGACCCCGGATGGAATGTTGATCTAATATTTTCGCATTTCTCAAACAAGGCATTTTCATTCGTCTGATGATGTGATGTCATTTTCCATTGACTTAATTTAAATAAAAATGGTGCAGTAGGAAAATAGGGGGAATTGGGAACTAGGAAGCTATAATAACTTCAAAGTCCCGCTTAAAAATATAAAATATAAATATAAAATTCTACTTACCACCATTAGAGACTACAAACAAGATCATAATTTTTTTCGTTCAAGTGTTTGCGGTTTCATGGACTTTCCTTTACGTTCTCAATACATGAACCATAAATCACCCTAATTTGCTCACTCTCTAGGATAAATCATTCCATCAGACCTTGTGTTGTGTTGTGTTGAACACTCTCTCATCTTTAAAACGTTTTAACATTGACTCAGTTTTTTAAGGACTAGATGCTTCACAGAGATACGGCACGGAGTTACTAATAGAAACCCAGATTTTCATTTTATGCTTTCGAAGCCATTCGTATCCCGACAAATACTGATTACGCAAAAAGGAAAATACTTTAAGCGGCCTCATCAATTCTGTCAAACAAAACAGGAACAAATCGAACCATTGATCCATATCAATATAGGTTGGTAAGTAAGAGTAACCATAACCGTATCTGAAGTCTAAAACAGAACGAAGTAAGTGCATGTGGCATATTACATTACCTACACTTTTAAATGCAAATTCATAAACGTATGTAATTACTTTTCAAAAAGCAGAAATATTAACTAGGCTGCTTAAAATAAAAGCTAGTGGCGGCTATTGAGAT